>CM046849.1:21199367-21404367 GCA_025618425.1 Heliocidaris tuberculata
TTCAGATCCCCCTCGTAGACAAAGGCCTCGATAAACACGCTGATAAAAATGCTAAGATCTCATACAAAACGCAACAGGAAAAGAAAAAAAGAAGATTGAAAAGGAAAAAAAAGTAAATCAAGAAGAAGGGAGAAAAGGAAAAGAATAAAGGAAGGATAAAATCAATTCCATAACGGTAATGAAAAGTCGCTCTTTGACCGCAGGCAAGAATCAACAATTTGATGTTAAAGATGCAGATGATGTAGATGTAGGCCTATTCTTTTATGAGATTACCGGTGGCCTGTATTAAAACCGCCGCCCCGTCAGGCTACCATTAGAACCGAGAATTTGTTCATGTTGAGTAAAAAATGTTTTGTGAAATGAATTGTCTTCATATGAACTTACCTAAAAGTGTCTCTTTTTTAAAGTGAGAGTAATATTTGTTTTCACTGAAAAGAATGTCATAAAATTTGAGAAAATGATGACGGAACTAGCTTTCTACCAAATCAGTTTTTAAAAACTTTTGAAATTGCTTACTTGCATTTTAATTTTGATATATATTTTGAAATATACGGGTTTACAGTTTTGTGTGTCATATGAGGAAACAATAATGATAACCACAAACATATTTCCTGAGTAGGCGTACATTTATACATATACGGTTTGATGACTGCGAAATATTTCGAATGTATAGGAGTTTACACATATGCCAGGTCTAATGAAACCAATTTTGTAAATATTATTCCACACGTCCCAATATTGCAATAGATTTTTCGACTACAGTATTCTTAGACAATATAACAGAAGTCGTAATTATCTAAAATTAATATTTCTAAGAGCAGGCCTTCAAGGTTCATTTTGCTCGAAGAAAGGAATTGCAGAATTTGTATATTGCTCTGCTCTGTATTCGTCTTTTGTGGCTGTTGGGGAGGGGGGGGGCGGAGTTGTTGATTTCAGATCCCCCTCATAGACAAAGGCCTCGATAAACATACTGATAAACATGTTAAGATCTCATACAAAACGCAACAAGGAAAAGAAAAAAGAAGATGGAAAGGAAAAGAATATTTTTGAGTGCTAAAATCAAAGTTTGAAAACACGTTTCCGGCGAATATGACAGGATTTATTAAACAGTCCATTATGTATCTTTTTGTGTGCTCCCATAAAGAAAAAGGGTAAAAGGGCGCGCGGAAGGTTTGGCATCTGTTCAAATCGAGAGTGAAAATTTCCACTTGGCGATACATAGGCCTATTACTTGCTGTTCTGATACCCAGTTTGATTTAGCTTTGATATTAATAAGTACTGCTGGAACTCAGTCATTTTTTATCAGCGTGTTTATCGAGGCCTTTGTCTATGAGGGGGATCTGAAATCAACAATTCAAACCCCCCCCCCCCCCCCCAAACCAACAGCCATAAAAGACGAATACAGACCGGCGCAATATACTAATTGTGCAATTCCTTTCGTCGAGCAAAAATTAACCTTGAAGGCCTGTTCTTAGAAATATTATTTTTAGATATTTACGACTTCGATTATATTGTCTAAGAATATTGTAGTCGAAAAATCTATTGCAATATTGTGACGTGTGGAATAATATTTACAAAATTGGTCTCATTAGACCTGGCATATGTGTAAACTCCTATACATTCGAAATATTTTGCAGTCATGAGACCGTATAATATATATATGTATAAATGTACGCCTACTCAGGAAATATGTCTGTGGTTATCATTATTGTTTCCTCATAGTACTATGAAACACAAAACTGTAAACCCTTATATTTCCCTGAAACAATTTCTAATGGTATTGACAGAAAATAGATAAAACATTCAATATACTCTATGAATGCTGTATAGTAGGATGTTAAAAAGAGCTCACACTCAATAAAGGCCCTTCTCACTCCCCAGAAATATGTATTTTAGGCTTTCATTTTAGCGTTCAAATTTAGTCTTAAGAATCAAGGTAGTTATAATGAAAAAGAAGAGCGCAAATCCACCAAACATCAGAAGACTAACCAAGAACATAGTCTCCAGCTTTGTTCATTATAATTTATGTATTTTATTGAACGGAATAGATCAACTGTCTCCATGTCTCGATTTGAACAGATACAAAAGCCTCTCCCTTACCCCCACCCCTTACCCCAAGGGTGCACGCTCTGCGTGCGATCCGATCACCCCTCCCAAAATAAAATCCTGGCTACCACCGAGTGTAAACAGAAAGTATAAGCAACTTCCTCTGAACATAATTCTTTGCCTTTTGTCGTCTTTATGGGAATGGGAGTACACAAAAAGCTACGTATGGGACAGTTTTACAAATCCTGTCATATTCGACAGAAAGCTGTTTTTAGAACTTTGATTTTAGCACTCAGAGTTTGTCACTGAATGCTGAAATTTCGAACTATGGTGCTTTTTACATACCTCTTTGTACTGAGATCAATTAAAAGAACAATACTGTTAAAGCTCACTGCATTATTTGAGCAAGATTGTGGTCACTTTGATGGGCCCTTATATTACGTAATGGTCCTGAAACCTTTTTAATGGAAGCTGTAGTTGCCCGCCGTGTATATTCATCATACATGACTATCACCAATAACATCGGCATATCACGTAGCATATATGTGGAAGTCGGTGATATATATAATTTTTAATGAATTTTTTTTGGGGCGCAATTAATAGATTGAGGGATCCCATGTCCTTTCAGGTGCCCCCAAATGTGTAATCTTGATTTGATGATTAAATACTATTTGTAGAACACATTTTCAAATATCTTTAGAAAGAAAATATGTCATGCCACTTTAGTTGTAACTTGTGTTACATTTGGTCCTCTAAAATCAAAATTTGGGCACTTGACAGTTATTTGGCCACCATGTTATCATACCCACAATGTATCGTTGCATTTTGATATCGAAGTAGCCATTTACTGAGCTTCTATTTATTTTGAGAAAGGTATTTTAAAGCACTCTTTTCGACTCTAGTGAGTAGCTGGTCCTTTGGGCCCTTTTAGAACAAAGTCCGGGCCCCTGTGGTCTTTGATGAGACTTGACCATTTACCATATTTCATTTTACTGCTTATAGTAGGTTTTCAACACCAAACAAACGTTTCTAGCTCCAAGGTTGGCTCTGAAATGCATAAAAAAATGACGACCCACTAAAACATAAATTTTGGGCACTTTGGGCACTTTTTATCAAAAATCAGTCGATGGCATCGTTTTCAGCATTCAATTTACTTACTCAGGTTTATGAAAAAAGTGAACACTATTTCCTATGAGGAGCCGTCTGTGTATAATTTTAAAGATTTGTATGGGAATGATGAGTATGTATCGTATGTGCATGACTGGTATGTAAGAGAATAATTGCATTTTGATGTTCTTTTAAAAAAAATTACTGACTGAAGTAACTGAAGGATCTAGGACTTTGCCTTGCCTGTGATGAGTTAGTGGAAACCCCACAATCATTTGACTGTTTAACGAAACTGAGACTCCGCTTGTATTTTAGAAATGACTCTAATTTGTTTCGGAAATGACTCTATTTTGTTTCGGCTGTTTCATTGTAAACGTGAAAGATGAGAATGTTTTGAAAAATGAATTATGACATTTTTTTTTTCATTAAAAACAAAATAAATTATAAGTGTTATTGGTTTGCAAAGGGAAAATTGAGTTAGCATGAATTAAAATTTTCCAGTGGAGGAAATAAATCTGTTGAGTGGTATTTTCACTTCCAATCTAATATATCACTAGTAGTGATTCACTACACGTATAGCCTCAAGTGATGAACCTAGAAAATTTTAGAAAACCTATATGGTAAAAAAGAAATTACTTTTTCAAGAGCTAATAATTGCCTTTCAAGCTCTTTACAGGCCTCATCATTACTGCCTGAAGACTTTTAAAGGCGCATGTTAAAAATCATCAATTGCCCTCGTGATATTCCAATTTGTATTAGATTAGTGGTAAATGCTTAATTTAGCTCTCTTCAAAACAAATGTTTCAAAGCACGTCATAAATATTCTGTAAAAGTGACTCTTCGATGCCATTGACTCTCAGAGAATGATTTCTTAGATTTTTTGATGATGAAATTTACATCAATAAGGAAGCTTGCAGAAATGTTAACCCCTTCTAAATTTTCTTTGTCATCCAACTATTCAGTTTATTTTGGCACATACCGTGGTTTGGCACATCTGATATTACCATGTGCCATTTTGGGGCTCGCCGAGATCATAATTTCCTGCCACTGGTTTGTTTTTTGGTAATGTAGGCCTACTTCAAAGAATAAACGTTCAAGGAAAACAAAGGGATGTCCTTGTGTATCTAGATCAATTACACCCCCCCCCCGAAAAAAAAAAAGAATAATGGGTTTTACATAAGGAAATGTGACCTACACATCGACAATTCTTGTGTAAGAGCTTTTGAATGCAGTTTGATAAGGGGGCGGCACTAGAACATTTCTTTGATAATTCTTGTGTAAGAGCTTTTGAATGCAGTTTAATAAGGGGATGGCACTAAAACATTTCTTTGATGATTAGGGGATAAAATCTGCCTACAAGCTTCTCAAGAGAGAAGCAAAATAATTACGAAAAAAATTAATGTGTGCCGATGACCCCCCCCCCCCCCCCCTTTGTTTGATGGAACAAAAAATCTAGCAAGCCCCACACCCCTTAAAGGGATCCTACAAATTGTCAGTTTATAGGACAAGGGCAGGAGAGGCCGGAATTGGAGGTGTCGTAGTTGAGTGGTTTAATCACTCAACTGGGGGATGCAAAGGTTGTGGGTTCGAACCCTGGCACGGCACTTCATATGTCCTTGAGCAAGGCATTTTATCTACATTGCTCCTCTCCACCCAGGTGCGAAATGGGTACCCAGTAGGATGCCAAAGTCATTGTGGCTCAAAGTGGCTGGAATAGCATATGGTCACCTGTAAAATGACTGGAATGTTTCCAAGTGGAGTGGAGAATATGCTCCATAAGTGCAGAATTTTAAATGAATCCAATGACCGGGGTAATAATACACTGTAAAGCGCTTTGATCAATACTTAGTTATTATTATCATTATCATTAATATACTTTTAATTCTTTTTTTTAAGAATCAAAAAAATATACATGGATTTGCCGACATAAAATGGATGAGGATGACACCCCACCTCTTAAAGTGACAGTAAACTGAAGCTCCTGAATAGCGCCGTCTTTCAACAAGATTTGAAAATTATCTGTGCCTCTCATTTTCCCATCACGCCCCACTGTAGTAGTGTGTAAAAGCTTAAAATGTACCTGCAGACAATGTTCCACAGTGCCAAGTCAAAAATAATAGTTTTAAATATAAAATTTGCCTTATCCAAACAAGCTGTTTGTCAAAATTCAAAATAAAATGCAATTAATTTTCAAATTAAAATCTTAATTTAGCTGTCACCGTAAGATGACACTGTTCGTTCTACCAGTTTAATGCCACTTCAAAGCAACGCCCCCATCTGTAAATCGGTGTTAGTAAATGTCTTTTTCTGTCCATGTTAACAAAAATCAAGTGGGAAATTGAACTTCTTACCCTTTATGATGTGAACACTTTTATTTTGCATAGGCCCACTAGTGTGTATTTTTGTCCACTTACTAGTATATATGTGTGTGTGTGTATATATATATATATATATATATATATATATATATATATATATATATATACTTCAAATGTAATTTTAGACATGATAAAAATATAAAGCTGCTTCTTTCTTAATCATTTATAGAAGTGCAGGTATATGTATGTCCTGCATATGTGATTCTAAACAAGATGAAAATATAAAGTTGGGTATCTCCTTTGCTCATTCATAGAGGTGCAGATAAAGGCTGACGTTCAGGGCAAGGGGGGTTGCATGGCATGGCTGGTGCCAAGCAGGTTTCAGTGCGTCCTACTCCATGGACGGTAGCACTCTCATCTTAGGGGCGGTCGGCTCGCTGGCATGGAGGGGTAAGTTTAAAGAGATAAATCATAGAACTGTGGGTCAGTTAAAAATCCTTTTGAGAAGCAATATTTTCAAGAGATGAGTGACAGAATTATGGATTACTTAAAATTCCCTTTGAAAAACAAGTTTTTGAAGAGATAAATGATAGATTTATGGGTTAGTTAAAATTCCTTTTTAGAGACATTATTTTCTGGCTGAGAATCATAGATGTTGTATAAGGATAGTTAAACAATGACATCCCAATTTATCCACATTTGAAATAAGACAAACAGAATGGTATACATTTGGTGGGTGGTTGGAATATAGAACCCACTACTAACTGGACTTTTCTATAATTATATTCAGAATTGTATTGGCACTTTATCGGTGTTTCAACATCAAAGAAAAGACGGTTTCCCTTGAAACTGGTATATCTTAAAGTTGATACATATGTCAAACAATCTAGGAGAAACACTGTTCTTGATCAGCCAGTACTGATAGAAGTTAGAAACAATCCCTTGTAGAAGTCAAGTGCAATAATTGCTACAACACGTTATTGATACTTTGATACTATTCAAAATCCCTTAGCTGGTCTGTTTTTGTTGAATTGTTCCATGGTTAAATCTTCAATATGTAGAGGTGTCTTGGTCTAGTGGATATGTCTCCAGACTACAGATCATAAGGTGTGGGGTTCATATCCTGCCAGAACACCTTGTCAGGGTAGCTCAGCTAAAGCCTGGTTAATAATAGTACAGTGAAACCTGTAAATAAAGACTGCTCTAGGGAGACAAGAAAAACGGTCTTTATGAGAAGGTGGTCTTTATGAGGAAGTTGTCTTAAATGTTCCGGTTCCTTTAATACACATTTCACTGAGAAATGTTTTCCAAGGGAAACAGAAATTGTGGTCTTTATAGGCAGGTGGTTTTTCTATACAGGTGGTCACTAAAGCAATTTTGACTGTATAACGATTTAAAACATTAGTATTAAGCACTATATAAATGTTACTTTTACTATTAATTATTATCATTATTGATATTGCTATGGTTTTCTTATCAGGTAGTGTCGTATCCATCACATCAAGCGGAACGACTGTGGCTGACGTTACTGCATGGTACCCGCCAGATGACAAAGATGAAAGCTATGTTGGTAAGTTCTCGTAACATTTTCTTGTATTCTCAAAACAATCAACTCCCTTTAGGCCAGGTTTAGACCTTGCCTTAGTAGATCATTTGTTGTGTTTGAGGAATGATGTTTTCTTCCAAATTCAGTACTTTTCCAGGAACAGGAGATCGGTTATGAAGGATAAACCCTCATGCTTCAGTATTATTTTTCTAGTGAGCGATACATAAGGCTTGTAAGACTAGCATTTTAATAACTCTTTAAAAGAAAATGTCATCTCTATTTCAGGAAACACTTCACGTTGACTATATTCCCATGAAGATATTATTGACACATTTCAAGTGGAAGAGTGGCTGCGTTCATTGAATTTGGAAAGTAATATCAAACTTTTTGAAGGATTATTTCTCACCTTCTTTGTAATGATAACAATTTGGATTGTTATTTAGTCGCACAAGCAAATATTTGTCCACCATAGAAGGTGTAATAAAGAATTGTCAATGAATATAAGAGTAGAAAAACAACTTTATGAGCCTTCTCTTACTCTAATATCAACCACAAAGTTTAATTCATGATTTTCTTTAAAAGTGAAAGTAATCATTTGAAAATAGTTGGTTAAAAGGAACTATTACTGAGATTTATCAAAATAGTGATTCTACAAATTATCTATCTAGGAATATATAATATAATATTAGGACAATGCTGACAGAAGTCCATCAAGTGACTGACATTTTTTATAGTAATCTAAAAACTTGATATACAAACAGAATTTCTGATTCAATTCTTTCCCCCATTCCTATTATTGGGGAAGTGTATAATTTTGAAGTGTTTCTTTAAATATCATATTGCAACTTTATACAATTATGGTAAACCTAAAACAGCTCTTGAAGTGCACACTTTCCTTCCCTAATCAAGGCAATGAAGCATATCTTCCCTCTTTCTCCTTGACTCTTTGAGCCTGAGACACACAGGGAAATAAATTATTGCCATAGTTTTATCTTAATAATACATGATGTTATATATCACAGCTACAATAAAAAGATACTCTACTTTAAGTGAATACATAGTATGTATTAACAGATTTACTCCAGCTTTCTCCAAACAAACACAAGAAAATAGAAAGGAACCCCCCCCCCCCCCCACACACACACACACATTTCTCATTCTCAGATTTGATTTTAAGAGTAATGGATTAACCCTTACGAGACAATTGACCACATTTTGTGGTTTGGCTCAGTAACTTTTAATTCAGAGCTCTAAAAAATATACCAGATGCATGAGTAGAAAGAGCAAACATTTCCTCGCACACTATGTCCATTTTTATGGCATGGCCATGTTGCATTTGATGCCAGGAAGTTTAAAAACGAGAATAAGGTTTAAAATTCTTAAATTGGCAACACATTGAGAGGTTCAAAATCTTTGTTTTTTTTTATCCAAATTGACAATTTTTTCATCCAAATTGACAATTTTTTCAACTTTTCGACAAAATTTGTAACTATGTACGTAGTTTCCAAAGACATTACACCTTATTAGAACCATGTAACTTATTAGCACTAAGAGAAAAAATATTGTTGCCAATTTGAAGAACAAAATGTGATCAATTTAGCCCTTGAATAATTCCTGTCCTAAAAGGGTTAATAAGTGCAAAACATTGTTTCTTGAGGATCTATATATTGGAATGATGAAACAGAAAGCCTGCAACTTCATGAGCCTAAAAGGGTACCAATCCAAATATAAAATAATATTTATTTGCATGTCATTAGATGTTTAGAAGACATATTCACATGACTTTGTACAGAGGCCAACATCGAGTTACTTGAAGTTAACTTCTATGCATGTGTTTGCATCTATGGATGCATCCACTAGTCTACATATGAGTTGCTTTTAACTTCACCTATTAAGTCTATTTAAACCTGCAGTATTAAATATATTATACTGGTATTCATCCCCAATCATACAGAGCAAAATGTGTTTTGGTGATTGGTCCACTTGCCATTTCTGGCACTTGTATCGTAAAGGGCTGTGATTAATCTGAATTGATCGCAGGTCTTCCAATTGATTGCAGGTCTTCCAATTGATTGCAAATTTAGAATTTCCTATCTCTCAAGTTACAATTGATAGCACGTTGTGATCGATTTGTATCTGAAATTCTTTATAAGGCAGGGATTTAAAATGTGATTTACACACATTTGTTTTATGGTGCAGGTTATGCCGTGAGCTCAGGTCATTTTGTATCAGCCACTTCAATGGAAGGGGTGACAGGGGCACCCAGAGCTTATGAGAAGGGGCATGTTTACATTTATAATCTTCAAGATTTTACGCTCATCTCCACGGTCAAGGGCGAATATGTAAGTGTGAACGGAGTACATGATATACAATGTGTGAAAAGGGCCACGTTTACATCTGTAATCTTTAAAATATTTTTATACTCATCTCCTCTGTCGAAAGGGAATCCATAAGTGTGAACGGAGTATATGATACATGATGCATGAAAATTGCAATATTTTTTATGATGAAAAAGGCTGTTTACAGGTCCAGCCATTTAGGGGACACTCATGTCATGGGGTACACTAGTGCTAATATGTGAATGAAATATGCAAAAGAATGATCAGGTCATTGAATGAGATAAGGGGTGGAAGGAGTGCAATAATTTTACATTCCCTTGCCCTTCTCCCCTTCCTTTCCTCTCTCTCTTTATTACTTTTATTACCTCTCTCCTTACCTCTGTCTTTATTATTCTTTTTTCACAATTCAAGAGGGGGGAGGGGGAGGGGCTGTGTTCTCCTGTAGCTGGCCACTGTATCCACATGATCAACAGAGTTATGGTACATTATATTCCCCCTGTTATTGTCACTCTTTTCATTATTGTTTATGGCTTTTAAATCTTTGGCTTTCACTTTTATAAATCGTCATCCCATGTATAAACACATACTTTGGAGCTGCTGTTAACATTACTCTAGTCATTAA
This sequence comes from Heliocidaris tuberculata, assembly GCA_025618425.1. Taxonomy (NCBI): domain Eukaryota; kingdom Metazoa; phylum Echinodermata; class Echinoidea; order Camarodonta; family Echinometridae; genus Heliocidaris; species Heliocidaris tuberculata. Next base: position 21,209,346 of record CM046849.1, read on the forward strand.
ATAAAGGATTCATACAGCTCCTTTTTTTGAGAATACAATTCAGTTTTATAACTCAAGATCCCTTAGAATTCTTTTCTTTTGTCAATTCTTATCCCTTATACATGAACACATACTTTGGAGCTGCTGTTAATATTACTCTAGTCATTAAATAAATGATTCGTACTGCTCCTTTTCCAGAGAATACAATTTCAGTTTTATAACTCACGATCCCTTAGAATTCTCTTCTTTTGTCAAATCTTACCACTTAGATGAACACATACTTTGGAGCTGCTGTCCTGGGTATTGATATCAACCATGATGGGCTGACAGACTTGCTGGTCGGGGCACCGCAGTACTCGCAGGACCAGGATGAGGGTAGAGTCTACATCTTCATCAATGACGGAAATGTAAGATGGTCACCATGGCAACCAAGGGGATAATATTACTTGTTGGGATGTTTTGATTTGGAGAACATGTTAATGATGTTGAGTTTATGGAGGTGGTTGTGGAGGTATCTAACATGTTGTGATTGATTGCATTGCTGTTTATTATGATGATTATACGATTAAAGTGATGCTGGTGGTGAAGATGCTGGTTTCTAGGTAGGGACTTGATTTTGGTTTTTGTTATTATGTTTTATGTTCATTGAGGAAGTTGGTAGTGGTGATGATGATGATGATGAAGGTGTCTATGATAATGAAAGTGATTATGATGTCAGTGTTGACAATGCCTGGAAATGAAGGTAATATATATTATGATTGTGATGATGACAGTGATGATGATGATTGTGATACTGCAGATGATGAAGATGATTATTTTCACATATCAGTGGTAGTAATGATAACAAAAGGGATGTACTGACATATGCTGCGACAACAGGGTGCTCTAGGCTTTATTTCGTCAGATGTAGGTTTAGGGTTTGGGTTGCAATAGGGTTTCAAGTTAGGGTTAGGTTTAAGTTTAGTTTTTAGTTTTTGGTCCATGGTTAAAGTTTAGTGTTTGGTCAGTGTACAAGACTTTAGCAGAGCAATAACTGTCGCCTGAGCATGTGCCGTACAAACAAAAGAAGGTGGTGGTGGGGATGATGATGAAATGGTGATGATGATATTTATGATGATGAAAATGTTGCTAGTGGCGATGATGAAAACAGTCTAAATTCACAGTGGTGATGAGATATTAGCGAGCTTTCAGGACGGGAGCCTTTGAAGACGGGGATCGAGTCAAGCAAAAAATGGATGTGCGCGTGTGCGACTCGGAGGATCTCTCCATCCTGTGTGATTTCGGGACGGTTCTCGGGCGAAATAGCGTCCGGTCTAAAGTGGGGACGGGAAGCCGAACACTGCAGTGCGTCGCCGTCCACTTTTTCGTAAATCGATGGAAAAACAAGACGGGGAGAGTGCGAGGGCCGTCACAGTCGGTAAACTCACCCCCGTTCTGTTGCTCTCCCGTCCCGTTTCGTAAGCTCCCTACTGATTACAATGATGACGGTGAAAATTACTGTTGTTGATGATGATGATGACGACTATTTTCACAAAGGTGATGGTAATAATGAGAATAATCGCAAAAGAGGAACACAATGTCTAGGAAAGGGAATTATACTGTACAGTGTTTGAGCCAAGCGCCAGTTGAGTTGTTGATCGATACTATATGTAATAACCATAGCGCCATCTGTGTTGACTGAATGTATATGTCCGTCTGACACTTCAACCTCTGTTATGTAATAAAGTCTTGTTAATCTGTACTACAAAGTTGCACCCGATTCTCCTTTATTGCGTGGTGGCAGCGCTGGATTTCGACCCACAGCCTGAGTAATACTTGCTCCTTGCTGGGAGGAACTTTGCTGGGAAAAGTACAGCCGGGTGCACCGTAAATGTAAGTTTTACCGTGGACTAGTAGTATCAGTGCGCTTTAGAGTAGTGTTCAGTCCCACAGCCTTACAATGGCGTGTGCTATGCCCAAAGTACCCAAGCAATGGTGCTTGGGCAAGGTGGAAACCATTACCTCATTTGAGAGTTGGAGACAGAATCTCCTTTATACCCTAAACCTAGACCCTCACTTTGCACCCTTTTTGAATGAATCCGTTACATGGGGCAAAAAGACAAAATCAAATCTTACAAGATGTTTCACGGATGACCCTACCTCAACCCCTTCAGAGTCGCGCAAAACTGCCCAACAAAAGGCTACCCTGTTAGACCTAATGCTTGGCCAGATAGCCAATTTCTGCCCTGTGATTGCTAGGAACTCCATTGTTCGCAATTCCACATCACTGAATGATATCTGGGCTACAATAAGGCTCCATTATGGGTTCCAATCTACAGGTGCCCATTTCCTTGATTTTTGTGACATAAAATTGGAATCGGATGAGAGACCAGAGGATTTGTATCAGAGAATACTTGCCTTTGTAGAGGATAACCTGTTGACATCTGGTGGGGGTATCACCCATCATGGTGATCCTATCCTTGAGGATGAAGAGCTCACACCAACAATCGAGAATTTCATTGTCTTACAGTGGCTTCACTTGCTGCACCCAGATCTCCCCAAGGTAGTTAAGCAGAGGTATGGCACAGAGCTCCGGTCTCGAACCCTTGCTTCTCTCAAGCCTGAGATCTCCCAAGCCCTTACTAGTCTTTTAGAGTCAGTTGAGTGTTCTAGGGCCATGCGTACAGCTGCCTTTCCACCTCTCAGTCGTAACCAGTCTGCTCCCCGGCGTGCGCAATCGCAGGCTTCCACTAGATTTCGCTCCAAGCCTGCCAAGTCTTGCCCCCTCTGTGTTCAGGCTGGTCGCCCAAGTAACCATTTCTTGAGTGTATGTCCCTACCTCCCTGAATCTGATAGGCGATATATGGCCAAAGCCCGGCAAGTTGCCAAGATCTTTGACAGTGAAGGGGTTCCAGCTGTTGACGTTGACCCGCAGGAATTTCATGGTGAGTCTGATTCTTTGTCCGATCAAGACCGTGGGGAAATTTCCTCCACATTGCGTGTCCAGGTGCGTCAGTCTCCATATTTCGATGCATTTTATACCCATCATGCCGTTCGTATTACGCTAGATAGTGGTGCTACTGGTAATATGATGCGTGCCTCTACGGCGCATGCCCTAGGTTGTAATGTGTCCCCCACCTCTCAGTCGGCCCACCAGGCTGATGGATCATCCCCCTTGCAGGTCACTGGTGAAACCCGTCTCTCTTTCTGTCGTGGTAACCATGTGTTTCATTTCGAGGGATTGGTCGTTGAGAATCTCGATGTCGACGTTCTGGCTGGCACTCCATTTATGGAGCGTAATGATGTGGCTATTAGGCCAGCCAAGCGGCAGATTACCTTAGCCGATGGCACTGTGTATGCATATGGTTCCAATGGTAAGCCTACGGCTGGTCATGCAGTGCGCCGCGCACATGTTCTTCGTGCCCCTCCTCAAACTACCACCCTCTGGCCAGGTGAGTTTCTTGAGCTTGCCCTCCCTCCAGAGTTCGTAGAGGATGAAACCCTGGTCTTGGAGCCTCGTACAGATTCCCCTCCTACCCCCACCCTGACGGAATTTTTTCCAGCCCCCAGCATTGTCTCGTGCGTAGCGGGTATCCGCATTCCCAATCTTTCTGAGGCCCCCTGCATTATCCGTCGCAATGAACATTTGTGTCAGGTTTGCCCCGTGCTTGCGCAGGATGGCGATCGGGTCGCCCCTCTCGTCTCAGATCAGAATGCTGCACCCTCTATGTCTCCCCGAGGGAAAGGACCTCCCCAGTCTGCTGAGTCTGTGGTTGTAGATCCTGATGGTATTCTTCACTCTAAGGTTAGGACTGATTTTCAGTCTCTTCATGCTGAGTATGATGGTGTGTTTAGCCCTTCATTCAAAGGCTATAATGGTGCTTCTGGACCGTTCCAGGCTGTTGTGAACATGGGCCCGGTTCAACCACCACAGCGCAAGGGCCGCCTCCCCTTATATTCCCGTGATAAGCTTGTTGAGTTGCAGGGCAAATTTGATGATCTGGAAGAGCTCGGTGTTTTCGCACGCCCTGAGGATGTTGGTATTACGGTTGAATATGTTAATCCATCCTTCCTTGTGAAAAAGCCCAATGGAGGTTCCCGATTAGTAACAGCCTTCGCTGATGTTGGACGTTACTCCAAGCCACAGCCCTCAGTCCTACCAGATGTTGATTCCACGTTGAGAAAGATAGGACAGTGGAGGTACATTATTGCTTCTGATCTTGCAAGTGCTTTTTACCAGATACCTCTCTCACATGAGTCAATGAAGTACTGTGGTGTTGCTACGCCTTTCCGAGGTATCAGAGTGTATACCCGTTGTGCAATGGGTATGCCGGGTTCTGAAACTGCATTAGAGGAGTTGATGTGTCGAGTTCTTGGAGATTTGTTGTTTGAGGGGGTTGTTGTCAAGCTTGCAGATGACCTGTACTGTGGTGCCGACACCCCACAGGCCCTTTTGCGGAATTGGTCCCGGGTTTTACAGGCTCTAGCCTCCAATGGACTGCACCTTTCTCCATCCAAGACTACCGTCTGTCCAAAGACCACCACTATCTTGGGATGGGTCTGGTCTGAGGGAACTCTCAAAGCAAGTCCACACAGAGTGACCACTCTGTCAACCTGCTCACCTCCTTCTACTGTGAAGGGCATGAGATCTTTCATTGGTGCCTACAAGATGCTTGCTCGTGTGCTCCCTAATTGTGCTTCCTACTTGAGCCCCCTTGATGAATCCATTGCCGGTATGAAATCTCCGGACTGCATTCGCTGGACAGATGAGCTGCACAATGCTTTCAACAAGGCTCAGTCTGTCATTAGGTCTTCTCAGACTGTCACTCTGCCACGTCCATCTGACCAATTGTGGATAGTTACCGATGGGTCTGTTAAGAACTATGGTCTTGGTGCGACCCTGTATGTCACAAGGGACCAGAAACCCTTAGTTGCGGGATTCTTTAGTGCGAAGCTTCGTGGTCGACAGATCACCTGGCTTCCTTGTGAAGTAGAGGCACTATCCATCGCCGCTGCCACCAAGCATTTCAGCCCATACATCATACAATCTTGCCACCCTGTCTGCATCCTTACTGACAGCAAACCTTGTGTCCAGGCCTATGAAAAGCTATGTCGTGGGGAATTTTCCGCCAGTCCGAGGGTCTCCACATTTCTCGCGACAGTGAGCCGGTACCAGGTTTCCCTACGTCATCTGGCAGGCTCGGCTAATGTCCCCGCCGACTTTGCAAGCAGAAATGCTCCCCCATGTCATGATTCGAAATGCCAGGTATGTGCCTTCATCTCTCAAATGGAAGACTCCGTTGTCCATCTCGCTTCCATTGAAGACATTCTCTCAGGGAAGGCTCGACTTCCATTCACGTCCCGCCATGCATGGGGAAAGATCCAGTCTGAATGCCCAGCCCTTCGCCGCACACATGCCCATCTCGTGCAAGGTACTCGCCCATCTAAAAAGCTAACAGATATTCGTGATGTGAAGCGATATCTCCAGGTTGTCACCATTGCTAATGATGGCTTGCTAGTAGTACGACAGGACCGTACATTCTTGCCACAGCGAGAGTGTATCATTGTTCCCCGTAATGTGCTACAGGGAGTCCTTACTGCCCTTCATCTCCAGCTGAGTCACCCTACGCCACATCAGCTTAAACAGGTAGTGTCTCGGTACTTCTATGCCTTAGACCTTGATGCAGCCATCCACCAGGTGACTGTTGGTTGCCACAGTTGTCTGTCCCTCCGGAATGTTCCTCACGCTGCAACTCCCCAGTCTACGAGTGACCCCCCAAGTGTGGTAGGGGTGTCCTTTGCCGCAGATGTCATCAAGCGTTCACGACAGCTCATTTTCGTACTCAGAGAAACTGTCACATCGTATACCGTAAGCACCTTGATACCGGACGAACGCAAGGAGTCCCTCTGCAATGCTCTCCTTCAGTTGTGCGTACCCTTACGTCCCCTTGATGGTCCTCTTGCTGTTGTGAGGACTGACCCTGCTCCAGGATTTGTAGCCCTCCAGCACGATGCATCGCTCCACAGGCAGGGTATTGCAGTAGAACTTGGTCATGCCAAAAACATCAACAAGAACCCTGTGGCTGAGAAAGCTGTACGCGAGCTGGAAGATGAGCTTCTTCGTGATGATCCTCATGGTGGCCCTGTTACCCCCCTTGCACTCGCTCTGGCCACTACGCGCCTTAACAGTCGCCTCCGTGGTGTTGGACTTTCTGCTCGCGAACTGTGGACCCAACGTGACCAATTCACCAGCGAACAGATTCCTTTGTGTGACATGGACATTATTGCAACTCAACATGACAGACGTCTGTCTAATCATGGTCCGAGCATACAGTCAAAATCGCCCAAACGCCCATCTTCCGGGGTTGAGTCTCACGTTCATGTTGGTGATCTTGTCTACCTACGTTCTGATCGATCGAAGACCCAGGCCCGCCCTCGCTACCTTGTCTGTAGTGTGGAGGATGAATGGTGTAACATTCGCAAGTTTGTGGGCAGTCAACTCCGGTCCACATCATACCGTGTCCGACGTTCTGACTGCCTGAAAGTACCCCCGGAATTTCCCTCTTCGCGCCCTTGGCAGCGCAGGGTCCCTGAGAGCGACGATGACCATGCTACCAGTGTGCCCATCCCCACACCAACAGATGACACCCGATACTCACCAGATGCCCCTGATGACACCAGCGTGCCCGATGTCCCCATACCTCCTCCTGACCCCCCTGATATCCCTCACGAACTGTCTACCCCTCAAGATGGACCTTCCCCTCTTGGACTTGAACAGTCTGCTACACCAGTGACTCTTCCTTCTCCTATCCCCCCAAGTAGCAGACGATATCCCTTACGCCATCGCAGTCCCCCATCATATTTTAAGGATTATATCCGCGATTAAATCCGCTGTGTTTTAGTGTTCCCTTTCTTTACAGGACCCCCCCCCCCCCCGTCCCACAGGTTGTTTTGTGCCCCCACCCCTATTTTCACATTCTGCTTCAATCGTCAGTGGTTCTGACGTTAATCTTTTTATATGTATTTCCCTTTGTATAAATTTGCTATACAGGCATTTTTTTTTAATATTATCCTTTATGAAGATTTTTGTGCCTTTGAGAAGATTACTCTACATATGTACATGGGCTTCATGAGCCAGTGTCATATTTATCTGACATGCTAAATGTTTCTGTGCTGATAGTTCCCGTTTATAAATATGTATCCCCCTTTATTATGTATCAGTATGTACCATCGTTGTACACTTATTCCTCTTTTGCCTTGTGAGGAGAATATCACACATCCTTTTTTCTGCTTATATTGTCACTCAGCACTTCCACACTTGGTTCTGCTTGGTTACTGTGCGATTTCGACATTTTTACCAATTCAGCTATCTTCTTACACTGCCGTGCTATGATGATTTTTTTTTCATGATTTCAGAAGGGGATATGTAACATGAGTTTCTAAGTTTTATTAAAATGTTATTAACCAAATACTAGTAGATGTAAAGTTTGTTATCAGCCGTTGGGCTGGTTGAAATAATAATCTGATCCTGTTACACATACCGTGGTTCATTTTTTTAATGCCTTAGTCGATGAGGGCTATTTGAGTATTTAGAGTTAAATGGGTTGATGCATGTTTGTAGGTATTTTGTCAACGACGGCTATTTGAGTGTTCTAAGGTTCGTGTGTTTATATGGGTTCTTTTTTTCATAAGATGTTTCTTGTTTGGATTCTAATGTTATTTGTTAGTCGAATGCTTTTTGTGTATGTGCGTATTTCAACGCTATATCAAAACTTTAAAGCTGCCATGTTAGCATGTGTAGTTATAATATCTGAAGGAAGAAAGAAGTGATTACGCCAGTTGAGTTGTTGATCGATACTATATGTAATAACCATAGCGCCATCTGTGTTGACTGAATGTATATGTCCGTCTGACACTTCAACCTCTGTTATGTAATAAAGTCTTGTTAATCTGTACTACAAAGTTGCACCCGATTCTCCTTTATTGCGGTAAGTGAACTAGGTGGGTCAAAAGAAATGTAATCCTGCAAACGTGGAAAGGAACATTATGAATATCCATTCTCTCATCACCCTCCTCCTGCTTCTTCTGTCCTTATTTTACAGGCTGTGATGAGGAAAATGGAAATCAAACTGATGGGCAGCAATTCTGTTGGTGCTCGCTTTGGCTCTGTGATTGAGTCCGTCGGAGACCTCAACGGAGACGGATACGAGGACGTGGCCATCGGGGCTCCCTATGAGGACGACAACCGGGGTGCGGTGTACATCTATCTTGGCGGAGAATATCATCTCAGGAAACCATACAGTCAGGTATTTTTTTTCCTGATTTATAGGTATTTTAGTGATGCTCTGATTTTTGAGAGGTGATTGAAATGATGTGTTTGTTTCCAAAACAGGTAGATGCCATGTACATCTAGGGTACCCTGCTATCCTGGAAATCAGGGAAAACCTGGAAAATAAGTTCCCTTATTCCATTCAGGGAATTGGAGAAAACTCATTCAAAATCAGAAAAACTTGGGAAATTTCATTGGCTCTAAAAGAAAGTAGTCATTCTCTTTAACATCGCATGTATTGTACGATTGGCTATGGTAGAATATAAGTGTATAAAGTGCCTCCATTTCTCTCCGTAGCCAGGTGGCTGTGGTGCATGACATATAACGTGTAATCCTAAACTCTTTGGAGTTTCGAACTGGAAATGGGTTGAAATAAAGATTCTGGAATTTTGAAATTCTATCGGGGAAGAATCAAGAAGAAAAAAAATCAGGGAATTTTATTTTCATGAAATAATGGTAATCCTGTTTTTATCATGATGAGGAAATGAAACTGTTACACCAAGATGTAATTGATTGTATGTAGTATTACAGTCAAACCTGCTTTAGCAACCACCTGTTTAGAAAGACCACCTGTCCATACTATCTTCATGCTGTGTAACACAGCGTGGCATTGTGTGGCTGCAGTTGTATGTACCACGTACAGTGTGATCAGAGTGGATTTTACTACATGAACACACTGTTCATATGGTCACAGGATGTACAGTATCTACTTAAAGTGTGTGCCACAGTTCAATTACAGAGTGAATTTGAAAGTGCTGTTCACACTGTATACCACAGTGTGACAAAGTGTGGCCGCAACAGTTATGCACCACAGTGTGATAACTCATTTTACTATGTGAAGAAACTGTTCACTCTGTCTCCATGCACATCTTCCCACTGTGTTACACAGTGTGGCTAATTCACATGACTGCAAACTGGGTGCACCACAGTGCGATCAGAGTATATTTTAATTTGTAAACACACTTCACTCTGTTTTTAACATTGTGTAACACAGTTTTGTCAGTGTGTATACACCACAGTGTGATTAGAGAATGGATTTGACGACATGAATATGAACACATTATACACGTTGTATGGCGTGATACAGGGTGATGCAGTGTAGGCACAAAGTGCATGCTCCACAGTGGTATTTTATTATGTGAACACACAGCTCACATTGTGTACCCACCATAGTGTGATCACATGTGTGGATTTGACCATGTTTAAACCAGTTTTGACATTTTGTGAGTCAGTGTGGCACAGTAAGGCCTCAGATTCTATGCACTACACCACATGAACTATTTGTTCACATCATTTCTACGGTGTATTCACTAGTTGGAAAGGTTGGGAAACCATGTTCTTAAAAGATAAAGTTGAGTTCTGGTCATGAGATTGAATTGTCAAAAAAACTGTCTCAAAGCAACTGGGAAAGGTTGATTATACATGTATAGCACATAAGACTTGGTGTATGCTGTAAGGTTTTGGAATTGCGAAAATTATAAGAAATTGACTCAATCCTGCTGAGAGTCACATGCCGTGCACACAGAAATATGTATATGGGATTACAAACAAATGTTCGGCCAAAACATTTCAGCTGTTTCTTGTCATATTTTGAATGTGAGGGCATTTGAAGATCGAGCAATCCTTTTCAGGGGACATTTTCTACTATGATAATATTCCATACTAACATAAAAAGAATGAGGAAGTTTACAAGTTATTGTTTACCTTTCCCAGAACTCAACCTTCCCTTTAAAGGGAAGAGAGATTTTGACAACCCCTTTTATGTTATACTGATTGTCTCTTGATTTATTTTTCCAGAGGTTAGTTGGAGCAAGCAACATGGTTTCATTTGGTAGCTCCATCTCAGGAGGAATGGACATGGATGGCAATGGCTATCCGGACATCGCTGTGGGCGTTTACGAGAACGACACTGCTGCCCTCTTTCTGTGAGTCAGAATTTTCTGCTTCATTTGACTCGACCATGGAATAAATTTACATGTAAATTTCCAATGTTTTGCCATGTAATTCTATGCTTCAATTCTTTATTTGTCTTTGCTATGAAATAATTGTATATAAAGTGTTTTATGACATACTGTATGATTGATCAAAGCATCTCTAAATGGATATTCCCAAAGAACAGTTACTGCCTAAACAGCTAGGTCCTAGACGACCACCTTCCTAGACAATTTCTTGCTTGGGACAATCATCGCCTAGATAACAACCAACTGGGTGATAACCCCCTATTGACAACTTCTTAGTCAGGATGGGCAGTTTATCCAGCATGGGGTGGAGCCATTATGGTGTCTTGGTGTCTTTTTTTCCCTTTCTGTTGGTTGTCTAGGTGTTAGATCTCTATTAGTATTGATAATACTGACATTACTAGTTTCTACACACCTACACAATGTATGCATGTAGTGATTCCTACATGTAGAACATCCAGACACTCTTATAAAAAATGTCCTTATGTAAAAACCTATTGCTGTGTTTTCCCCCGAAACAGGAGTAGAGCCGTTATCGAGATGGAAGCATTTCTTACGCTGGAACCCACCCTGATCAACAGCAACTATGCTGAATGCATGCTCCAAGGAAGGCCTGTCACGTGTCTTCATATCACAGCTTGCGTCAAGTATAGTGGAACGCGCCAAAATAGAATAGGTAACTGCTGTAGAATGTTAGTATATACATGTAAATATATATATATATATATATATATATATATATACATACAGCTGTGGAAAAATTATTAGACCAAGAAAGGTAACTGATAATGTCATTTCTGTGGAAAGAAGGTAATAATATACCATAATAGCAAGGTACAATTGTCGTTATGTGTTATCCATTCCAGGAAGTGCAAAGAAAAATAATTTTTATTAGTATGAATGTGTCAGGGGCGGCGCGGCAGGGGGGCTGGGGGGCACATTGCCCCCCCCCCTTTTCAAGTACCCCAAAAGTGCCCTTTTTACATCTGAAAAAATGCCCCCTTTCTCTCTGATAAGTGCCCTTTTTACTACTAAAAGTGCCCCTTTTCCTTTCTAATATGTACACTTTCCCCTTCTAATAAGTGCCATTTTCCCCTCTGATAAGTGCCCCTTTTTGAATCTGATAATTGCCTCCTTATCTCTCTTATAAGTGCCCTTTTCTTCTGATGATAAGTACATATTTACTTCTGATAGGTGCCTCTTTTCCCTTCTAAATAAAGCCAAATTTCCCCTTCTGATAAGTGCCCCTTTTCAAATCTGATGAGTTCCCCATTTCCTGTCTAATATGTGCCCTTTTCCTCTTCTCATGAGTGCCCCTTTTCACTTCTTATAAGTGCCCCATTCCATCTCTGATAAGTGCCATTTCCTCTTCGGATGAATGCCTCCTTTTACCTATATTTCCCATCGTTTCTTACAAAAGAGCCATATCTAACTTCAAAGAATCGATGCGGTTTTATGTAGTAACAGGTACATGTATTACTATAATGTAAGGCAGTGGAGCTGGAGACAAGATGGGCATAATGCCTATCCCCCCCCCCCCCAGCAAAGGATTTCTTATTCTGCTTGATCGAATGTGCCCATAATTTACACCAATTAAGGGCAATATTTTCTAAAAATCTCCCCAAAACTTGCTTGCTACGCTTGCTAGCTCTTATAGTATATAATGAAATCAAGCAGATTGCATAAAGTATGTTGATATCGATGTAATCCTAAAGAAAAATGACAGGGATAATGTATGAATTAAAAGATACTTTGACATTCCCCCAGTTAATTTGCTGTTGTCATTTTCGTTATATTGCTATAAATAATTCTCAATCAAAGGAATTCAGCATTAGAAAAAAGTCTGAAAATTTTTGCTCGCTCGCTTCACATGCTCGCACATGAGTCATTAGACCATCACACACAACTGCTTACGGGGGAAGCTGAAGCAGTGTCCAGAACCACAATAAAAAGGAAGAAGATGATGCTTGATAATGTATTAATCATGTTAACTGGACTGTAGGGTAATAACAATGTCACAAAAATGGTCCCTTTTTTCGCTTTATGTTCACCCCTTGTAGGTGCCCCCTTTTCCCAAAAAGTGCCCCTTTTGGCACGTGCCCCCCCCCCACTTTGAAAGATGTTCTGCTGCCCCTGTGTGTAATATCATGCCCCTGTACTGATACTGGAACCTTGGTCTAATATTTTTTCCCAGGCCTGTAAACACATTATGGAATAAGTGACAGCTATTTTCACATATTCTGTTTTCTCGAGTTGGTTCTTAAGTTTCCAAAAGTTTAATCACTGCAAAATATACAATATATTCAATTCAGTATAATTTCATATCCAAATCCTACTCAAAATTTCATGTTGTACTTACATGTAAATATGTTTTGGCTAGTGAGAGCATGTATTCCTTCCTCACATTGAAAATTAGTTCATTTTGAAATATGGTTTTCAATCTAAGGAATCAAGAATGATTTATTATTCTCTAATGATATATTTCATATTTAAGGTGTATTGTCCCGTTCAATTCCATTTTAAGTCAACAAGAATACCAATTTTTTCTCATATTTCTGGCTTCTATTATTATTGTGTTCGTTTCAGGCTCCAAAAATAAGATATGCCCTGCAGCAATTGAAAACTGTTTGAACAGAGTCATATCACATGCTCATGAGTTGTTTGTATAGAATACACTTTCTCATTGATTTCAGTCATTCTGCATGTCATAATAGCAGAATTTTGCCCCAAAATACGGAAAAATGTAGAAGTGGAACTATCATTTGCTTCATGTTTATATCTCTTTCTCTTGCTTTCTCAATCTTTAACTTTTTTTTCTAATCATTTCTCTTTTTGGTTCTCTTTTTCTCTTTTGACTTCACCTCTTTTTATTTATATATTATTTGCTTGATGTCTCTCTCTCTCTCTTTCTATCTTGTTCTTTCTGTCATTCTCTCTTCATCTGTGTCTCATTCTCTTTCTCCCTCTTCTCATTGTTCTATCTCCCCCTTTCTTTCTCTCTCTCTCTCTCTCTCTCTCATCTCTGACTCATCTCTCTGTTCTTGTTCTTTGCCATGCTCTCTCTCTCTGTTATTATGTTACTCATTCTCCCTCCCTCTTTCTGTCTCTTGCTCATCTCTCTTCTCTTGTTTTCTGTCACTTTATTTATCTTTATCTTCCTCTCTCTCTTTTCTCTCAATCCTAGGCATTGACTTTGTGCTGGAGGTGGACTACTACAAGATTGCTTCTGGTCTTCCATCCAGGGTCACCTTTGTTAAAGATGGGGTTGTTCTAGGTCCAAAGGTTGTGCGCAATATTCAGCTGGTCCAAGGTCAACAGAGTTGCAACGAGATTGATGCCTATCTTAGGGTAAATATGAATCTACGCCTAAGGAGGTTTTGGAATCATCAAAATATTGACAAAAGGACAAATTCTACAAACAATAAAAATTGCTGCACATACTTATGAACATGGGACTACACAATGATGTGTTATCAGAATTTGGGTCCAAATAATTTTAAAGTTATTTCTAGTCATATTTGAAATATGAGAACGTTTCAAGAGCAATTATTTTAAAGTGAAATTGCTGCTCTGCTATTCTTCCCCATGGGGGAAAAAGAATAAGAATGATCACAAATTATAGTTCACCTTCAACAGTATTGAATGTTGTCTTTCTTTCCTTGAATGTTAAGCCAGAAATATCTTGGGCTGAAGTCTGTGAAAAGTGTAGTTTGCATCAAAATTCAAAATCCAAATCATATCGTAATGATCAGGTCAAGTATGTCAGCAGTATAGGCAGAAACTGATGTAACAAAAAATGGTTAAGAGGGTCAAAATGATAAGGGTATTTATGTAAGACATGGTCCTTTTTACAGGTGTTTTGTGTATGACTGAGGTCATTCGAACAGTGATTGATGTGGCTGCCAATTTAATGTCCTTTATCATTTGCAGAGAGACACGAAGGACTTCCTGAGCCCTGTTCCGTTCCGTCTCTCTCACCAGCTGCGAACCGTTGGGGGTGTTCGTTATGTAACAGTGTGTAACAGGTTGTGTCCTACTATCAGTCCCTATTCAGATAACAACGTGGTACAGGAAGTAAGTTTATCTTTGCGATTGTTACCATGAAAACAATATTATATCACTTTTACATGTACCTTGTTATCACTATTACCAGCACATAAGGATTATGATTATCATCAATATTTTCATCATCTTCGTCAATTTCACTACCACCACTCTTATTGTATATTGTCTTCATCATAGTAATGACGATAATTATTATTTTGATGCCATATCATTTCAGATTACTGCTTTTGATATTGCTCTAGCAAAGCAGATAATAAGTATATGAATCTGAGATTTCAATTTGTTGAATAAAAAGCACCAGAATCATTAGATCATTAGATCATATTTGCATCACCACAGGAAATTGATCATCTACTCTGACTATTAAAGCCCCAAAAGCTGGCAAAAAAACTAATTTTCTTTGTTTTCTTTTTGTTTTCATAAAGGCCAGTTTCATTCATAACTGCGGCAATGACTCAACATGTGTGACAGATCTTCAACTAAAAGCAGATGTAATTATTCCAAGGTGAGTTTATGTTTCCATTCACAACTACTTTTAACCCATGCTATTTTTGGGCAGTGTATTTGCTAGGCTTCATGCATAAATTAGTCAATTTTTCCGCAGTCAGTTTGCCAATCTGTTGTTTGATCCTGAGGTCCTTATAAAGCCTTCGTTATTACCTCCTATCTGACTTTCCAAGTCGGTGCTGTGACCCCAATTATGCAGTCTGTGGTTAGTTCAGTTATTCCTTGTAATGTGACTGCACTTACAATTCAAATGATTTGTTTCCTTGATGTCCCATTTAGTATACCCCTAAAATACTCAAGCTGACCCCTGTTGGGATCATGACCCCCAGATTAAAAGGTATTTAACACAAAGACTTTCAAGAGATCAACTCAAGGGCAATTTCTATAGCTTATGGTGTTGCTTATGGAAATCATGTTTAGATTGTTTAATAGGTCATTGTAATGTTCCAACATTCAAGAGGTGATGCACTAGGCCATTGACTTTCCCTTGTGTTGATTTTGTGTAAGTCTTTGCCATAGTGTTACTTACGGAACCTTTCGATCAGTTGGTCAAACTTTTATATTAATTTTGATTTTTCAGTTCCATTCGATTTCCTATGTTATTGACTAATCAAACAATCTATCAACCAATCAGTCATTCAATCATCAATGTTAATATTTCCTGCAGGGGCACCAAGTACCTTCCCCTGGGATCAGCAGACAATATCTATGTGATGGTGGATCTATTGAACCAAGGAGAGGAAGCCCATCAGGCCCAGGTCCTCATTGAACACCCCTTTGGTATCACCTTCGTCAGGGTGGAGAGTAGCAGGGTAAGAACCATGATATGGATAAAAATATGGAAAGAAGAGGAAAAACAATTTCACTTGGAAGTTGGTCCAACACTACGGATGTATGACATTTGCTCATGCGACAATTGCTCCGGTCTAACTTTGCCATGCTAATCCTAAACCTAAACCTAAACCATAACCCTAATCCTAATCTTCACATTGTCCTGAACAAAAAAAACAACAAATCATGACCTTGACCTTAACCTTTGACCTTTCGAAATATGGACTGTGGAGCAAATGTCGCAGGAGCAAATGTCGGCGCCCCAACACTACCATATTGTAGAGAAATTGTTTTCATTGACAAAAATAAGAATAAGAGTTTTGTCTAAAGGCCACCGCACACCTTACGATCGGTCTGCGATCCGATTTCAGAAGAAAATGTAATATCATTTGACAAATCATTCAAAAACGAAAAATATTTTTGATTGAGGGTCTGAATAGTCATACGGATAGTAAAATCGATAATACGGCCTTTGCCGAGTTTTCTAGTCGGTGGAATGGCCAAATCGGCTCCGAGTCGTAGTGACGTCACAAAAATCGTACGAGTGCCTACGATTTGAAACCAATTTTGCCCTTATTCCCAGTAGAAAGCTGACAGCTCACCAAAACCCTATGTTTAGTATTCATATTACTTTTCAGGACCTGAATAAGGTAGATTTCATTTGTTAAAATGCCAATATTTAATGCCATAGCGATTTATTTCACAAATCGGATCGCAGACCGATCGTAAGGTGTGCGGTGGCCTTTAGATTGGATATTGATATTTCATCTGATATGTTTCAACTAGGGAAAGTTTGTGTTTCTGCATGAAGTTAAAGATGGTACATAAATTTGTGAAGCTTGGCGCCTTAGGTACAGTTTTTACCCAGATGAACATTGAAAATGGGAACCATAATTGCAATATTTTATCAAGAAATCTTAGCTTTCACACATTTTTTCTCAATTTAGCAATATTGTAAGAGTTTAAAAGATTTGAAACCTTCCATAGTTTATTCCAGGAATGTTCACATGTCAAGTGAAGAGTAGGTGGGCATGCACAACTGTATCATGTATAGGCATTTATTTTTGATTGGTAATTATTGATTAAAATTGAATAATTTTTCAGGAGACAAACAAGTGTTTCCAAGGTGAATTAAAAGAACAATTAAGAGTGAATGTGTCTTTGGTTTGTTGACTCTATTCTTACAGCAACAAGAAGCCATTGTCCTTTGCCTACCACAGACACCCAACAATGACACTGCATCAGTTCTGTGCGATGTGGATAACCCAATGAAAGCCAACTCAAGAGTAAGATATCTTTCCTCGAAGTGAAATAGTTTCCTTGCACTTTTTGCATTCCTTTTATCAAGTTTTTTGTAGATGATATGCACTCTTTTAGTATCCTGTTTATGTGATTTATTTCCTCAACAGACTGTAGTGTGAGTTTAGATAGAGTGCGCACTCATACCATTGAATAAATGCTTCCTCACATATTCAGCACCTATGGAAGCTCTCTGCTGTTTGAGTCTAGAATTAGCCTTGTTCACACATTACATTGTAAACCACCTTAAGAAAAAACACTGTGGCAAAACAAAAGTATGAGCATATTGCACTTCACATTTCTTTATCCTGTAACTAAGGATGCTGTAGGGCTTTTGTGACATGGCTATACTTTTCTTTCACCCTTCAGAGGTGGCAGAACATCAGACTCAGACAATGGAATTGGGAGGCACCTTTTGTCCGAGCTCGAAGTTCCGCCGCCTCTGTCACCCTTAATTGCCTTTCAATAACGTGGGAAATGGTTTCATTTTGCAGCTGATTATTCAAGAAGTTTACTCCGTCTTGTTTGAACAAGGCTTTAATCATACTGTAGCATGGGGGCAGCAGTGGGATATTCCTTTATGATGATCTTTCCTCTCTTATCTCCCCATTATCTATCCCTCCTTGCCCTATCTACTCTCAGTCTCTCTCTCTCTCTCGCTTTCCCTCTTTCCTCTTTTCTCCTCTTTCAATATTTCCCTATTATCTATCTTCTTATTTTCTCTTTTCCAATTTCTCTTTGTATTTATGTTAAGTTAGAACTTTTGGGGGTTGGAGGCTTTTTTCATAATTTCCAAATGATTTGTAATGTACTTATATAAAAGTTGTTCAACATATTCTTATCACTTCTTTTGAATAAGGTTCAGGAGGTTGATTTACATAATTTTTCAATATTTTCAATTGAAAATTTGAACTAGTCTATTGGAGGTGTGTTATTAAAGTGAAATTATTTCCAATTGGTTAATAGATATGTATATGTTTCTGATTACATGAATATACACAATTGAAAAAAAAAAGTACATTGTATAAATGCTGTGTAAAGATGGTCACAAAAAACACTCTTCATGCGAATATTATCAGAAAAGACCGATAGTGCCGAAATGTTTATCTCATAAGTAAATATTGATTGTATAGAGTACTATTCTTGTTCTTTATCTTTTCCTCTGTCACTTCTCACCCAACAGAGCAGCTTCCGGGTAAAGTTGTCGGTTCCAACAGCTCATGCCAACAGCCGAAGCATCGATATAGTGGTTTCAGCCTCTACCTCCAGCACTGAATATAATCACACTCTCTATAACAACATACAGAGGATCAGGGTGCCTATTAGGATAGAAGCAGATATCACCATATCAGGGTGAGCACCTTGAGTACACCCTAATATTTGTACAGTGAAACCTGTCTATAAAGACCACTCAAGGGAGACAAGAAAAGCGGTCTTTTGGAGCAGGTGGTCTTTATGGACAGGTTCCTTTAATACATGTTTCAATGAGAAACACTTTTCAAGGGAAACAAAAAGTGTGGTCTTTATAGACAGGTGGTCTTTCTATACCGGTGGTCGCTAAAGCAGGTTTGACTGTATATATATATATATATGTAATGCAAAGTTAACATTGTTATTTATTGTAGTTATTACTGATATTATTATCATTATTATTACTATTATCATTATTAATATTCTTATCATTATTATTATTTATCTTATCATTATCATTATTATTATTATTATTATCATCATGATAATTTTTTTTCTTATCAAGTTCTTGTCATTTTCATTATATCATTCATATTATATTTCAACTGTTGTTGTGTTGATACAACTCCCTACCATGACCAATATTGATTTTTATTGTCATGATCATTGTTATTACTAGAATAATAATAACTATCATTATTATTATTACTACTATTATTAATATTATTATTATTGTTGTTGTTGTTGTCCTTGTTGTTGTTTCAATCATGCTCATGTCTTTTACTTAAATTGGTTAAAACACATTATCGATTTGTATTAGATAATGCAGTCTAGCTGATTCTCTTAAGTAACACTGAAACTTTTCCATCTTCTCACACTTGTGCAGGGTGACAAGACCTAACAGTGTGCTGTATGGCCAGCCCATAACCAGCAAGACTAACAGCCAGGACCCATCCATTAATGAGTCCCAAATGGATAGGGACCTGCCCCTCATCCCCTCAGAGATCAACAAAGAAATCAATCTTGACAAGCACATTGGACCAACTTTCAAACACATCTATGACGTGAGTGGCAAATCAGGGGGATGTCGGTGCAATATAGTGCTAATCCTCATGTTCATGAAAAATTAGATAAATGCATTCATATAACTTTAATACTAACCCTAACCCTACCCCTCAGTCTAACTCTGCCCCTAACCCTAACCTGCTAACCTTTAAGTGTACCAATCACCTGAAAATTAATTTGTGTACAGCTAGAAAGTATAAAATAACCTCAAAGAACTTTATCTGGCATTCTATAGGTCAACATTTAAGGAGAATGAAGGAAATAAAGGATAACATGTGCGATTGGACCGAACTCCGAGTTTGGTTCCACGTGAGGCCTTATCCTGGCAGGCACGTACGTGTGTGTCAAGTAGGCTACACACAAGTTGCTTTCAAGCTTGTAGGGAGTGTAATAAAACTTGCAATATCTCTTTATAGAACTAATATTTGAAGCCCAAATTTTAACTATAGTATAAAGACATGGAACCTCTAACATACACAGCAAAATATTTCTTGGTGATTGGTACCCTTTAACTCTAAACCTAAGCCTAACTTTGACAAGCACATCGGACCAGCATCCAAACGCATTTTACATTTGTGACATGAGTGGCAAATGAGGGGGTTTATTGGACATCCATAAAAAAATGAGATACATGCATTCACATAACTGTGACCCTAACTCTACCCCTAACCTTAATCTTTAAAAGCTCATGTGACCAGCATTCAAACACATCTATGACATGAGTGAGTCAGTAGGGCCGTCGTCACCAATTTTCTCTGTCAACTTGTCGATTTACAATTTTCCACATGTGGACACTGTGTCACCGTAACTGTGTCAACACAATGTCTGATATCTTTTTGCTTATCAAAGTATCATTCAGTCCATAATATTGAATGTTTCACTTAGAAAAATCAGCCACAAATATCATGTAGCTTTGAACATTAGAGTCTGAGGTGCATGGTTAATCCCTTGTTGAATTAGCTATATCCTCCTGGAGCTTCCACAGTAAATGTTTCTGCAGAATACAAAATTAACAATTCAAATGTAATTTGTTGCTTGATGATAGTCTAAGGCATCTTATATTTTACTATCTGACATCCTTAGCTTGTTGATTTATCAATCTGTGAGGCTTAGGTGATTTCATGTCTTCTGCAGATATGCAAATTATTTTGTGTTGTGATTGATCTTCTTTGAAGATTGTAAATGATGTTCATAAAATGCCATAATTTTTTTCTGTTTATAGTATCTTTCAATTTTTTGATTTTTTATTCAGGCCCGGAATCTAGGACCCAGCAATCTTCCCTTCATGACGTTGGTCAACATCACGATTCCATGGAAGACAAAAAGTGGAGATATGCTTATTTATTTCTCAAATATACTGGTAAGTTTCTTGTTTTGACAAGAAAATGGATCTCTATCCTTGTTTTGTAGTTGTGGCAGTAGTAGTAGTATTGTTGTTAATATGTTACTGATATAAATTTCATTATTACTAATATATCATAATTTGAAATCAGATACCATTTTTATTGTACCTTTACCCTAAGAAACCAATCTTTAATTAAATGCAGACATACTAACGTTCTCATCATGCACTCATCAGAAAAATGCACAAATGAACAGAAATCTGAAATCAAACAATCTTTTCCAGCCATTTATCTCACTTGGGCCTGGTATTGTGGCTGGTAACCAATGCAACCTTTGCAACGTTTGCAACCTTTCCAATGAAAGCTCACTCTTTTTTTCACATGCTTTGTTCACTTCAGTCCCCATTTACATTGTTTGATTTTGGCTATCTGTTCATCCATTTTTTTAAAACTGCAATACAAAAAAACAACAACTAATCCTCGACGTTGTAGTACTAAACAATCTCTATTTATGAATGTCTAGTTTAAAGGAACAGGTGTGTGTGAGACCCAATCACTCATGGCAGAACAGAGTCAACTCCTCCAGAAAATGCTTGCCAAGAGGAACAAGACCAGTGCACTTGAAGAAGGACATCAACCACTAGCATCAATACTTTTTGGCTCAAATAAAAACAGACAACTGGTAGGTACAATTCTGACAAAAGTCCCACTTTCTTTGCCAACTCTTTATATTTTTTGTGTGTGTGCAAAGTATTGAGCAATTTTTAAATCATCCTCTAGCATCAACATTAATGCTTGCCAAGAGGAACAAGACCATTGCACTTGAAGAAGGACATCAGCCACTAGCATCAATACTTTTTGGCCCTAATGAAAACAGAAAACTTTTATGTACAACTCAGAAAAAAAGTCCCACTTTATTCCCCAAATACTCTTTTTCATGCAAAGATTTCAGCAACTTTTAATCAACCTTTAGCTTCAAAATTTTTTGACTCGAATAAAAACAGACAACTTTGAAGTACAACTCTGACAAAAAGTATCACTTTTTCCCTCCAAATGCTCTTTTGTTGTGCAGAGTAGTACAGTTTATTGCAAGCATCCTCACTATCAATATACAATAATGACCTGATGTTTCTCTGGCTGTCCAGATGTTTGTATAAGTCCATAAATATTCTTTACTTTTTATTCAGTATACATCCACAGTGTGTGTGTATGTGTTTGTTTGTGTGTTTTAGATTCAGTTGACAACATTTGATAGCTTTAAAAATTCTTATAAACTAGAAATACAAATCTTCTGTATGTTCACTGCCTGCACAATATTGGATTGTCCCTTAATATAAATTTTGTGATGGCATGGATGTATTTCTCTCTATTGGTTTTCTGTACATTACATAGTTGATTATGATAATCAAAATACAAAAGAATGAAAATCCTTTGGCAAGACATCTACCATTTCCACTATCCACCCAGGAGAAGTAAATGGGTCCCCGGAAGGAAGAAATTCCTTGAATGCTTTAGCACGTAATCTGGCTGCTAGGCTAAAGCCAAATGTATGATATTTGTATTATTGCAGTAGAGTGTATTTGTATAGTAGCTGCACTGTATAGTGTGAGTCAATAAAAAAGGAAACCCAGATTCAACCCTATATATTTTTGCAACCGATACATTTATATTTAATCAAATATATGCACATTGGAGCCTATCATGTTTTCTTTAATTTGATACCTTGATCAATACGGTAAAGTCTGACAATGGAAAGCAGAACAGATTCATATCCAATTTGCCTCCGCCCAAGTTTTGAATGAAATGGATGTTCAACCAAAGGCTGGTTGAATGGTCTCCATTCCAGTTGAATGCACTCACAAGTTATGAAAGTCACTCCTGAACACCATTCAGCCCAAACTAGGTCAAAGATGATTTTGACATGCTTTTTAAAAATCGCTTTGTTTTTAAGATAGTCGGGCTTGAATATGGGTTTCCCTTTTATTGACTCACACTGTATATATATATGGACATATTATCATTGTTATTTTTCTTTTTCTTCTGCTTCTTCTCTTCAGAACTGTATTAATAGCGAGTGTGCATTGATTCCATGCCTCGTAGATAATTTAGAGTCAGGAGGAGGAGCCGTTATTGAACTCAGTATGAGAATATTTGAAGATACATTTTTAAAGGTAAGATGAAATTTCTGCTTTACTTGTTAACATTATTATTCATCATTGTTATTAAAATGAAACTATTATTGTTATTATTATCATTATAGCTGTTATTATTGTTGTAATTGTATTATAATAATTATTATTTCTTCTTTCATGTAATTGTTATTATTATTATTATTATCATCTTTATCATTATTATTATTTTTTGTTTTGTTTTTCCTGTTATTAAAATATATATATATTGGTAGGAGTAGTAGAAGTAGTTAATAGTTGTGGTATCGTCATCCTTTAATATTAATGATTCAGCACCACCTGGGCAGGGGAGTCTTAATCACCCTAAATATAGATAACAGTGATAAAAGTGACTTGTTAGTAACCTTGTCAGTGCATCGTACAGACACACATTTGAGTGGGAGCTTCGAGTTGTTTTCCATGCAGGCCTTAAACTGAAATCATGTATTCCCGTGATGCTCTTTTAACTTTTTGTATGACACATGAATTTGTGTGTAAAGTCTGTGCGAAATCGCAGCAATGGCACAGTAAGTGTTAATCCTTAACCTTTGGCATGTCTCAAATAGTTTTGGGGATGATTTCATGTCTTCTAATAAGATAGAAATAATGTGTGTGGTGATTGTTCCCCTCAAGAGTTTTTCAGAATTGCTTCCATGATGCTTTTAATTAGGATGTTAAAGGAAACCAAAACCCAAGGAGAGAATCAATGTTATTGGAAAGTGAGAATTCAGAGAAGCACTTTACAAAAAGTTTCATTAAAATTGGTTAAAAAATGAGAGAGTTATGGAAGTTTGAAAAGTCTCGTTTTACTTTCTATGGGGATCCTCAAATTGGCAAAATTGCTTCAAAATGGCTGATTTTGTGAACAACTCTCCATTTGTTTTGTACACAGATTTTCAGATTTTCCTCATTTTCTTTCAAGGTGCAGTTAATCTCCTGATGAGCTCAACATATATAATGGGAAAATGTATTTTACAACACATATGTCGAGTTCAGGAGGTGACAAGGAGCATCCTGAGAGATAATGGGGAAAATCTGAAAATCTGTGTACAAAACAAATGGAGAGTTGTTCACAAAATCAGCCATTTTGAAGCAATTTTGCCAATTTGAGGATCCCCATATAAAGTAAAACGAGACTTTTCAAACTTCCATAACTCTCTCATTTTTTAACCAATTTTAATGAAACTTTTTGTAAAGTGCTTCTCTGAATTTTCACTTTCCAATAACATTGATTCACTCCTTGGGTTTTGGTTTCCTTTAATTATACTTTTATGAGAGAATTCTTGTCTTGCCAAAGACGCCCATAATCAGTGTTTTGATTATTACGAATGTTGTTCATGTTTAACTCAAAATGATTTGTTTTGTAGGGAGATTTTGGTAAAATTGAGCTTCTTTCTGAGGCTGTTATAGGTGTAGAGGACCCTCTTAGAAGACATATACAACCTCAGTCTGGCAGGCCTGACAGGGTAGAGGTAAGTCTTTCTTTTAAAAGAAGTCTACCCTGATTTCAAGTTAGTTTTCAAGAAATAGTAATGGTACTGGTAGAAAGGATGAATTTATGAAGCATATAATAAACCTTAGTCTCTTTTTGCACTTTACAATGTAAATACAACAAAAATATGCAGAAACATTGAGAAATAGCTCAGTGAAAACTTTAAAAAAAAGCTTATGAAGTGTAAGAAAGTTATGTTAGATGACATGGGTTCATATCCCACCACTGCCACCACATAAATCTATATATGCCACTCTCTACCCATGTGAAGTAAATGGGTTCCCAATAAGAAGAAATTCTTTGAATGCTTGAGTGCCGTAGCAAATGAGCTTGGCGAAAGCAGGGGTGATAATGGTATTCAATGCTTTGTATGCTCCGGAAAAAGAGCTTTTTATCTCCAACTGCACATATTATGCTTATAATTATTATGATGTGTTGCTTGTATGGATGAGGGCTAGAGAGTTGTCTTATACTTAGGGTAAAAAAAAATCTGAAAGATTTGATTAAATACCAAACTTGGCTGACCATTTTAATTAATTAAAAGACTGAGTAAATTACTAAATATTTCTGACTTACTGAATTAAGTATTGAATTGAATATTGGGGGAGGAAATCCGGGAACTTTCAGCGCAATTTATATTTGTATACTACATATCCTGACACTTTGCTTACTTTTATTATTGGACAAGTTAACCTTGCCTTCTTTTCCTTCTCTTTTGATCTGATCTGACAGGTTAAAACAGTAATATACACTGAGTCATCGGTACAGAATAAAACAGTGCCTAAGTGGGTTGTTGCTGTAAGCATAGCAGCTGGAATTCTGTGCCTCATAGTAGTTATTCTTGTCATGTGGAAGGTAGGTTTTCAAGTTTTCAATTAAGCTATTATTGAATCAATGGGACATGCACATAGGCATACAAAATTTCCCCCTAATTTTAGCCCCAAGCAGCAATTTTAGACCCCAAAATGCACCAGTCATAAATTTTTTGTTCCTATTTTTATTTTTAGTTGGGTTTTTTCCTCATCAGATATATTTTTGACTTGTACCACCTTCTCAAAATAAAATCCAAGATCCATTATTGTGAACTTAGAACATTTGACTACTTCTGTACATGTTCTGTTTTAGATATATAGTGAAGGAAAATTTTATATGAAATACATTTCAGTTCATATTGTATTTTATTAAGTACATCTTATTTTATAACATGTACCTAGAATGGGTGCCCTGTATGAAGAAATTCCTTTAATGCTTTAGCACATTATCATGGTAGCTGGGCTAAAGCTGTGGTATTAAATTTTTGCGCTGCCTTTGGGGAGAATAGTATTAACATTAATGAAGCTACCCCACATAGAAATGACATATGGATATTATTATTATTGTTATTATTATAATTATAATAAAGATAATAATAGTAATTATTATTATATGATCATTATTATTATCATCATTATTATCACCATTATTGTTATTGCTGTTGTTATTATCATTATTATTATTGTTATTATTATCATTATTGTTACTATCCATACCAAAAAGTGTGTTGCATTCTCAACCATGCGATTCCCTCCATAGAACCCTGTACATTAATCATGAAAAACGTAAATTTCAACTTTTAGAAATACTTATATCTTTTTCACTTTTTAACAATTTAATTCAGTTAAAAAGGAATATGAATATTGAAGAAACAAAGAAGCTGCTGAGCATAAAAATGTAATCATCTCATATGTAGAATTCTGGCCAATTTTGTTTGAAAACGGCCTTTTTATGTTGCCTCACAAAATCGTAGAACACCCAAATTACACGTGTTTCTATGGGGAAAGTAATCGACTCGCAGTGACAAGGTAATTTTGTTAATTGGTTAGCAGTGCTGTTAATGGTGGGAATTAACCAGTTAAAAGGTTTCTTAAAAGAGTAAGAGTTCTAGGTTTGACCTTTCTTATTTTGACTTCTACTGGTTTTGTAGAATTCTGGCCTTTTTATGAATTAGTTATGAAATATTTTGTGTTTTTAGACTGATTCTGTGCGCACGCACCACTGATCTCTACAGAGATCAGTGGCGCGCACGTGTCATTCTGATGACATTCAGGCTACGCGCAGATGCAACAAATTGCGCGAAACTTATTGACATGATCATTATTATTACTGTTATTGCTTTTTTTCTGGCAGTGTGGTTTCTTCCGGAGGAGAATGAAGGAGGAGATGGAGAGATTGATCCAAGAGAAAGAGGAGCAGGAATCTCTCAACCCTGATGGACTTCTTAATGAAGCCGATTATGAAGATGATAACTTTAGATCATACTAGCTTATTTATAAATCATCAGTTTACCCAGGCAGAAGACTTGTCCATGTCATCCTAGGTTTTTAGTTGGCTTCGGTGTAACCGCGTATAGGTGCTAAGAGCCTCCTTGTACAATTGTACAATACAGTAATCTGTTTACAATAGCCTCATCCATCTGTGATAGACCTCGGACAGAGACATTTTGGAGTAGTCATGTGTGATTGAAACATATTGATGCCAGATGCTTGACCCATACATGGAACGAGGCTGCAAGCTCATGGAGGAGTTGCTGTTCTAAGGATGGAGTACAGATGATCATACAACACATGCTCCACAGACAATTCCTTCCCAGTCAATTTTTACTTTAGTCAAATTCCTATCAACTTTAACCTTGGAACCAACTCTACACCTTACCCTAACCCTAACCCTAAAGCTTACCCCAAACCCGATTGCAACTCTTACCCTAATCCTGACAAAATAAAGCCGAAAGCAAATATCATCAGAGCAAATGCCACATCACCAGTAAAGACATGTTATAGGAAATGGCCTCAGAGTTTGAAAGTTCTGTTAACGAAGCAGCATGGTTCTCCATTGTCCCTGTGATGGATTGATTAGAGCATCATGCTTTGGTCAGCTTAATGTGGTATCCTCCATATTGGATAAAAAATTAAGGGTATTATTTCACTTTCTTGGACAATAATGTGAACTTAGTCCAAAGTGTGACTGACTTCAAGATTATTATGAAAAACAAACATACATCAAATAACACGGCACTCTTTCCCCTGACATTTGTTTGCCAGTTCGAAGAAGAAGAAGAGAAAGTAAAGAAATTTGTTAATGCAATTATTTCAAGATAAGTGCTTGTTTATAAGTCAGTCACTTTTTATGTGAAAATGTGAAATAGTACCTTTAGGCAGGAAATAATGTTGCACAATCACAGGCAAAGTATACTTCATATAGTTTAATGTATAAATCATATGACAAACTTGATTAGAAGGCCAGACCCTCTTATGATAACTTGTTAGAAAAAGTAACAAATAATGTTTGTTTTAATGCAATGTTACTTCTTTGGATATTTGTAGATGGAATAATGTTATAGACCTCATATGCATTCCATTAATGGTAACAATTAAACTATTCTTTTATATGAGTATTTTTATGGTCCATGCGTAGCTCGAGCATTAGCATGTGCCCTGTAAAGAAATTTTAAAATTGTTTCTAGTCAACAGACCATTTTACTCTTGTATTTATAAGTTTATCCATATTTATATTCAATAATTTTAACTTATTCATAAGTTATACTAAAGTTGATGTTCACAGCTTTCTGTTTTTGAAATCACAGACTTAATTTACTTATGCAAATTTGTGAAGTTTTGAGCCCTACCATACACAGCACATGCTTAATATGAAAGTTCTTTCTCATGAAACCAAAATCAGAAAGAATGTTCACCACTGAGTTTTTTTTTTTTCTGTGATCAGAACTCAACCTTCTCTTCAAATCAATCATTCATTATTATCAGCTTTGCAAGGAAACATTCATAAATATTAAATACATTAGTAAATTGGTCTTTTAGAATAAAAATTTGATCATGGATTTTATTATGATAGGTAAATTAATTGCGTGTTTCATAGAGTGGATACTGTGCACAATGCTTTCTTAGATGATTTAAAGTGTAAAGTATTGATTTTAGCTTATCCTGATTTTATTTTGACTTGGCATATATGAAAAATGCTTCTCAACATTTTCAAGAATTTCTCATTTTGAAAATAGATATAATTTATATAACCTTTCATTTCAGTAGAAATACATGTAAAAATAGTGGAGATCTATGCAATTGTTTCATATTACTTCTATTGCCCCAACACTGGACAGATGAATGTGTGTTCTAATTATGTAAGTGTCACTCTGGAAAAAAAATCCACTTTGTTACACTAAAGGGGGCCTGCACTGCTTGATGTGTAGGCTATTCATGTATATTGTAAACTTGCCAGATGTAAAGTTTTTGCATTATAAAATGAATATAAGTTTATTTTTGTAAAATATTGATGTCTGCAAGTAGGAAACGTTGTTCATTTTTAATAAAATTTACAGATGAATAAAGATAAAGGCCCATATTCTCGAAGTCAGATTAACTTTAAGCCAGGGTTAAACCCCGCCTAAATGCATAGAGTTGTATACAGTGCCAAATTTCGACCTCTTCATCCTGTACAAATCACTAGAATTCTGTAACTTAATGAAATACACAAAACATTTTTTTTTTGTCTCTATGAAATGTATTTGTCATATCTATTCCATGATCAAACTTATTTTGTTTCTACCTTTTTGGAGAGATTTACACAGAAATTAAGAGTTGACACTTGGCCTTTCAAAATTCAGTGGACTAAGTTAAGCCAGGTATAACTTAAGACACTTTTAAGGACATGGCCAAAGATTGAGCCAAGTTGTTCTGTCGGAAAAAGATAGAAAACTCTATAATTCCTTGTATGCATGATGACACAAAGCTGTTTATTTTTATACCTTTGATAACGTTTCTAGTATTGTGTAAAAAAAAAAACAGGAAAAACATTGAACTGTGCATTTGATATTGGTTAATGATAGAAATTATTTCTTGTACTGGAAATCTTAGTAATTTATATGTGTATGAAGTAGACATGTAATTATCAATTTTTATAATGCCTCGCTTATCAATCGCTTGAAAATATATGTGACATTTTAAAAATTATATTTTAAAATCTTTTACAATGGGTAATTTCCATTTTTGATTTCTCACAGTTTTGTTGAAATAATCTGATGTCAGTGATGTGACAACTCGGTAATGTTTTTGTAAATTTTAGAATGTTGTTTTAGCATCCATTGTTCCATGCGAACAAATATATGTATAGCCGCTCATAGTACATGTAGTGAAATGGGTGTTGTTTCACTCTGCACAGCATTTTCGAAAGGCAGCTACGTAATAATGTTGATATTTATGGT
Source organism: Heliocidaris tuberculata (assembly GCA_025618425.1). NCBI lineage: Eukaryota > Metazoa > Echinodermata > Echinoidea > Camarodonta > Echinometridae > Heliocidaris > Heliocidaris tuberculata. The sequence continues at coordinate 21,238,803 of CM046849.1, forward strand.
GCTATATGAATATGGGTATTTTTCAAGCTTCTTGTTTAAGGTTATACTGTAATAGACATACATGTAGCAAACTTTCCTCTTATAATATATATTGTGTAATTATAGGCTGGTCAAGATTTTCTTTGCTGATTTTAGGACGAATAATGAATGAAGGAATATTGGAACTGGAAATAGAAGATTGTGTTTCTTAGGCTTGACCAAATGCCAGTAGTGAGGTTTATGAAACTATTTTATCTAAAAATGCACTGGTTATTTTAATGAATTTATAGTGAAAACATTAGTATGCAATTAAGTGATTTCATTATTTTTATCTAACAGTATCATGCACACTGAATGGCACATGCCTTCTTAAAAGTGTAGTCGAAATTCAAAGATATTTTGATAACGAGAGTCATTGTGAAATCCCTATTGGATGTTTTGATGTGCAATTGTATAGGCTTGAGTATATGAATTGCAGCAGTAATAGTGAAAGTGCTTCATTTTCCCAGGCAAAATTTCTTATGTACAAAAGTTACTAATTAAAAACACTGCAACATATTCCTGTTCATAAATATATTCAACTTTATATGCATACCTCTGCTCTTACAACTTCGGGACCTGAAAGCTTGCCAATGGTTTGCCCATGGTTTGCCCATCATAGCAACAAGTATTGAAGGCACAGAGTAGGCACTGATCCTCTTGATGAAAAATATATCTGGATGGTATTATATGTCGTTTTATTATTTTCTATTCTATATGAGGATTAGTTGAACTTGTCTTTATAAAATTTTGCAAAGAACTTTGAAAGAATTGTGACAAAGAATAGAGTTATTATATGGATTTCTCCTTGTAGTACTAGAACTATGTCCGCACTCATTTAGGCCCAAATTCACAAAGGAGGTTTAGATTTAAACTATGATCTAAACAATGGTTTAAACCTCTTGATGATTTTGATGTGGTTCATTGTAGTTCAAAAATAAAGTTGTTTTTTTTATTACTGAAAACAACTTCTCAAAAGGGATTATATTTTCAAAGGTGATTTTGTGCTCAAGTTTTATTTTGATATATATTTGTGGTATAAAAAAGAAACAATATTGGTACAGGACATCTGTAGTATATCCCTTCAAAAATGCATTATGGACAGTGGGTTGTGTACCTTATCACTTAAGATATGCCGAAATATAGCTAGAACTAACTAGAAATATATATGATTTTTTTAAAGCAATTGTTGTTTTGAAAAAAATATATTATTATTTTAGTAATACAATTATCATCTGACACCCATGATATATGTTGGGCCTGTTGCACACAAGGCGTTATTTCTAATGTCCCATTCAAGAACTGAGGCTTATAAATGCACAGAATAGGTCCAGGCGCAATCTCTAGCCACAGACGCAACACCTTGAGGCAGGTCGCGATGGCCTAGAGCAAGGTTTTGGATTTGTCCGAAAATCGACTTTCGACGGAACCCTGGCATGAACTCAAATGGAATAATTGGCATTTAGTGGAATATAAAGTCTCTTGTGCAACGGGCTTTAGAACTAAACCAATAGTGGCACTCTTAGGTCTTGTTTATTTTTTGTATACCGCTGTTTTGATGTCAGTGTTATAGTTGAGCTTATAAAATGTTGATAATGTTGCACAGATTTGATGAATTAAGGCAATGTGTATAGTGAGAGAAAGAGAAAAGTGTCATATTTGTTATCGTTATTGTATAATATGTACATACTTTAGCGATTGTATAACGACCAAATAAATATGTTCTTCTCGTAAAGTTGGCTCTTTTTTTTGTTGTTTATTACCAAGTGTTATAAAAAAAAAACCCCTAAGATGGCCGGCAAAAAGACCGATTTTGAATATCATGGGACATGATTTGGCAATATAGTGATGATGGTGCACGGGGACTCCCCTTTTTAGACTTTTATATACTTTTGCTTTACGGAAAAACCAGCCAACACTGTCTTGAAGGGGAAGCCCACCCCGATACTTAGTTGGTTCAAATAGAGGAAGACGAATTAGAGAAAAATATAAGTGAAAGTTGGAGGAAATCCGATAAAAAAATAAGAAAGTTAGGAATTTATAAAGTTGTAATCCATCAAACACAAATTGGCAACTGGACGTACCTTTTGAGCACCCCTCCCATTTGTTTTTTACTAAAAGAGAGTCTTCAGCTAAAAGCCCTGAACATAGCCTCCTGAATTCAATTACAGTATTATCTTTGAAATAATTATAAGGTTGGTTGGGACGCTTAACTCTTATTTTTTTAAATAGGCCTAAATTTATAATTCTGTTAATAAGCACTGTATTTTATTACAACACTATTATGTATTGGGCTTCATTGAAAAGAAAACACATTACAAGTATTAATGATACTAACCAAATGCCCACTATCATAATGCCCCTTTTCTTATGTTGAGGTCCCTCTATTCAGAGATTTCTTAGGACTAATGATTCCTAGATGGTAACAATGCGAGGTCACATGGTGACCAAGTGGAATTTTACCAGGAAATTCTGGTTTATTATTTAAACTCAAAATGATTTCACTGGCTCCTTACGCAATGAAGAAAAGCTCTGTAGTTAGGTGAAAAAGTTGCCCGTCTCCATTCCTGCCTTAATGTTTTCCCCTAGAGCTAAGTTAATTTTGACCTTATAATAGGGCATGGTACTTTCTGGCAACGAAAATGTCCATTCCATCTTCTTTGAAATATTTTCAGGCCATGGGAATAATGAAATAAACTTTCAACAAAAAAAAAAAAGTCGTGTTTTTAATGACTTTGAGGCTTCGATGTCATTACTCATTTGAACTCGAATTTGAAAATAATACAATGCTTTAAACAAAACGCTTTGAAACTGAAATTTAAACCTAATAATAGCGTGCAGTACAAAAGGACAAAGTCGAAAATAGGGACTCGTGAAGTTTTCGCCTTCTTGCAGTGGCGCAAATCCATTTTGAAATTCGGGGGGGGGGGGGTCACCACATGATTTAACTTTTGTACCTGTCCAAAATGTCTGAAATTTTTTTCTGACAACATCCCCCCCCCCAAAAAAAAAAAGGTTATCGCATTTTGGGGATCTAGTTTTCCTCCAAAATTCTCTGACAAGCAAAAAAAAAAAGAAGAAGAAGAAGAAGAAGAAGAAAAAAAAAGAGCTTATTCAAAAAGGTGTCGCGGGGAGGGGGGGGGGGGTCATGTCCTCCTGTCCGCCCTGCATGGATTTGTGCCCATGCCTTCTTGGTCAGTGGGGAGAGGTCAAAATAACATCATGACTGCACGGCTGACGCCGACAGAGGTATATACACCGTATCGTGTGGAGCGAATTTGCGAGATTATATAGCAGCCGGAAAGTGAAGGGAAAGGGAGCGAAGAGAGGAGATAAGAAGTGATAGGCCTACGTATAAAAGAGAGGAAACTAAAGCGGAGAGAGCAGACGAGAAAGGATATGAGAAGAATACAGAGAAGAGTACAGATTACACGAAGAAAAACGAAGCGGTGGAAGTCCCCCCCCCCCCTGTAGTCAATAGATTAAAAGAATTATTTGATTTGTCTATATTAGAGACATTGAAAACATTTTCCTTAGACGAAGAAAATGTACTTTAAATAGTATAAGCTTATAGGGCCGAATTCCAGTTCAAACTGTTACATGGGATTATATACACGAATCATGATTTACATCGGTTTAGACTGGCTCCAAGTAATTTATGCTCCTTTTGCAAAAGGGAAGAAGAAACATATAATATCGTCACGTATTTCATGAATGTGAACAGATTCGGTTGCTATGAAGAATCATAGGTATAATGAGGCCCGGTAATGAGGTGAACTTGCCGACTGGGCTGGGACTGGGAGGGATTTTTAAATTATTTTTTTTGTGAGGGCCCGTATACCCCCCCCCCCCCCGACCATGATCTTAAACAAAAGGTTGCTCTTGACTACTTAAAAGCTTGCCATAAAAGCTTTCCAGGGGCTTTCAGACATAACAACAACGTGGATTATAGAGTGCCATTTATTATGCATTTCGATGGCCTAGCTAGCTAGCTACTATAGGCGTCAGCTGTCAGCTACTATACTGTCAGCTATAGGCGCGCACGTACGTCGCGCAAAGCGCAAGCGCGCATATAATGTTAATGTAATGTGCATGTAGTATAGTTTGTGTAGAGTAGAAATGCACACTTCTTCTCTGAGCACGTGTACCTATGTACTAGTAGATAGTGCTGTGACGAGCTATTCCATTAACCTGCTTTTTATAAAATGAGCCTCAATGCTTGGAATTTAGTTTGCATACATTACTTGTTGCTATGTCCGGAAAGCCTCCGGCAAACTTTCAGGTTGTCAAGAACAACCTTTGTTTGAAAGGTATGTATAAAAATTTGCATACATTTAATACCGAAGCGGTCTATTGGCGCCTATATATGGCCTAGGGTCTAGTACTTTGGCGCTGGTGCACGTGGTACGGAGCCAAATAAATGCGCCGCTCTTCCAGCCGGAAACCCAAATTCAGCCATAGATCTAGCCATAGGGAGTAAAAATGAGAATTCATAATTGGTGCATGAGGTCGGACATGACTTAATTATACTTTTTTTGTACCGCTATGTTACTTCCTTGGTGTCATAATTAGGTGATGCGACATGGTTGCCAAATTAGTAAACGTGCGGGTGAAGTTTACCAGAAGTCGCATTGCTTGCTTCCAGTACTGAGTCAGTAGCTCCGGGGACGACAACCCAACAGCTGTGCATAAGGGGTTGCTGAAGAGAAAGAGCTGAGTCCGCCGGCGGTTGCGATTTAGGCGAGGCTGCTTTTGACAAAAGTTTTTGTTGTGCTCAGATGTGATGACGAAATTCTCAAAAGAAACAACAGCATCAGGGAGAAAATGATATTAAAAGTAGAGGTAATGTAGATCTAGATCTATGTGATTTTGATTTTTTTTTAATTTCTTGAATGAGCAACAACTAACTAGACTCTAGATCTACATAAGTTACAAGTTAATCAAAATTCAAATATCATTGTGTTTTTATATTGATGGATGCAGAGTTCACTTTCAGCTTTCGAGCTGCATGATTGATGTGTGTTTGCAACTAACCAATTTTAGAAAACAAAGTTGAGGTAGAAAGTGGAATACAAAGAAATACAATACTTAAAGAGAGAGATAGAAAAAAAATATATAATGAGGAAAGGAAAGAAAGAAGAAAAAAGGAAAAATACAAAAACTAAATTGATGGAAATTGGAAGGACATATTTAAGAAATGTAAGACTAAGACTAGTAAGAGAAGAGGAAAGAAGAAAAGACAGGAGGTAGAGTCTAGGCCTACTAGAAATAGAAAAATAAAGAAATGCAATATTTATAAGTCAATATAAGAAAAGAGAAGAGCATCTTAAGCAAAAAAAAAAAAAAATACATAGGAAAGGAAAACCGAATAAGATGGAAGAAGGTAAAACAATATTAGGCACTGTTCTTCCTCTTAGACTTAGCGGTGCTTGGCAGCCCCAATTTCATTAGTGTTCATTAGCTGTACGAGTTCTGTGGCTTATCAATCTGGTACTGGCCACAGAGCTGTAGAACCCATGCCAATATGGCGCGTGGAGGCACACAGAAATACTATGCCTCACAATCACCCATTCCCACGCAAACCACACATGGCATATAATCAGTGGACTTTCGCACCGTCTACGCATTGGATAAATGAACAGTCCAATAATTATATGCCATGCTAGGACTTCGCGATCGCACCATCTCGCTCGCACTCGCATGGGATATAGATGCACTCAACTCTGCGTTCAGAGGAGAAGCATGCAGTGACGCACAACGCGTAGTTGTATGAACGAAATAACTAAATACGTCCACATCACAGACTCTAACCTAGACTAGTGCTGACTCAGGGCAGTTGCGTCATCGTTTCTCATGCAAATAACAATTGTCTTACTACATGTGCAAGGTAAGAAAAACCTCATCCGTCCTGCCGAAACTGTGTAGATATAATCTTTTTTGGTCTTGCGATTGCTAATTTTTCTGGTCGAATATGACCAGAACCACCTTAGCAAACACCGAGGGTGGCTTGCAAGGTTCACCATGCGTGGGAATGGGTGATTGTGAGGCATAGTATTTCTGTGTTTACACCTGCCTCTACGCGCCATAATGGCATGGGCTCTACAGCTCTGTGGCCAGTACCAGATTGATAAGCCACAGAGCTCCTACAGCTAGTTTTGGTACACTCTGCAAATAAAAAAAATATGCATATAAAACTTGGTCCATAGTGAGCATAGAAAAGAATCTGTACTTTTTGCATGTTAGCTGAGAATGAAATCCTGTTGAAATATCCATTTTAATGAAAAGAGAGGATAGAGAGAAGCAATTTTTAAAAAGTTCCATCAAAATTGGTTACGAAATGAAAAAGTTATGAAAGTTTGAAAAGTCTCACTTTACTTTCTATAGGGATCCTCAAATTGGCAATGTTGCTTCAAATGGCAGGTTTAGTAGTACAACCAGGGAGATGGGAGTTTTACTTCCATCTCCCTGGTGCGGTGACATGACATTTGCTCCTGCGACATTTGCTCCGCCTTCCATATCTTGAAAGGTCAAAGGTTAAGGTCAAGGTCATTGTTTTTTTTTGTTAATGTGAAGATTAGGATTAGGGTTAGGGTTAGGTTTAGGTTTAGGATTAACATGGCAAAGATAGACCAGAGCAATTGTCACCAGAGCAAATGTCATGGAACCCCCTGGTGCAACTCTCCATATGTTTTGTATGCAAAATTTCATATTTTCTCCATTATCTCTAAAGATGCTGCTTGTCTTTTTGTGAACTCAGCATATATGTTGTGTGAAATACATTTTCCCATGAAAGCTAAGGAGACAAGCTGCACCTTGAGAGATAATGGGGAAAATATGAACTTTGTGAACAAAACATATAATGGAGAGTACTTGTACTATTAAACCTGTCACTTTGAAGCAACATTGCACATTTTAGGATCGCCATAGAAAGTAAATTTAGACTTTTCAAAATTTCATGATATTGTTCTACTTTAATCCTTACAGTGCTGTAGGCTGTAAACATTACCAAAATTTCAATCTTTTTTATGTTTGGGATAAGATAAGCTTGTCTTTTTGCTGCAAGTTACAATTCCTGTAATGCTATAATGCAAATTTGCAAAGTTCTGTGTCCAATCCCTGCAGTGTTATGAGTGGATGTTGAGGAACGCTAACAGTCTCTCATGGAGGGCTGTTTGAACTAAGATAAGCTTGTCCTTCTTCTTGAAATCCATAATTCTGTAATGCAAAATGGCAACTTCATGATATCTGATTACTGCAGTGTTACGAGTGGATGTTGAGGAAAGCTAACAGTCTCTCATGAAGAGCTGATGCTAAGAGGGCGCTGATTTTCATTGCCCATACCTACCCACATCCCACATCGTACACAACTCTGAACATTGACAGGAAAGACGAGATTGAGAAGCTTCATGATAAAGCAGTCAGAGTAAACTTATATCTGTAATAATAATAATGATAATAACAGTGATGATGATGATCATGATGATGATGGTCATGATCATGATAATGATAACAGTAATAATGTTGGTATGGGTATTTTTTCAGCGCTCATATCCACCGCACAAGCTAGGTGCCCAAGGCGCTCAAATGTATACCCTGGCTCTAGCTAGTCTACCGATTTCAGTGCTCACAGCAGTCAAGGAATTCCTTCCTACCGATACCTATTACCAATACCCACCTGGATGGAGAGTGGCAAAGGACACTAGTGCCGTGCTGGGGTTCTAACCTTCAGTCAAGTGTTTAACCCAATCAGGACAGGAATTATTGATCACATTTTATTCTTCAAATTGGCAACAATAATACTTTTCTTTTAGTGCTACATGGTTCTAATAGAATGTAATGTCTTTGATAATAACACACATGGTTAGGAACTTTAACGAAAAGTTGAAAAATTGCCAATTTTGATTTAAAAAATTATTTTAAACCCCTCAGTGTGCTGCCAATTTAAGAATTCTAAAAGTTATTCTTGTTTATAAAATTCCTGGCATCAAACGCAATATCGTCATGCAACAAAAATGGATACAGTGTGCGCAGAAATTTTTGCTCTTTCTACTCATGTACCTGGTATATTTTTTAGGGCTTTGAATCAAAAGTTATTGAGCCAAACCACAAAATGTGGTCAATTGTCTTGAAAGGGTTAAAGCACTTGACTAAGTTCACATCTACTAAAGATAGGAAACAGTTTTTGACTGTAATACAAAATCAATTGGTAGTGTAATGGACAGTAAAATAACCATGAAAATAGTGCAGAATATTAATCTTTTTCAAAGAAAATAAGAAACTTGATAATTACAGCCATTTTGTTTTTGTTTTTTTGTAAAGCATCTACCAAATGGCTTTTTAAAAAGTCTGTACTATACTAATGATAATCATTTTGCTTGACACAATTCAAGCATTTTAAAGATATTTTTATGCACAATATAGTTACTTTCATTTTCTCCTACAATATTGAACGTTGCTTTTCAGCTTTGTGGAATATCCGTATGTGTGTGTGTCTTTGTATCTCTTTTTTGTTGTTCTTGTTCACACCTCTTATTGTGCTCAGCTATTTCTTTGTGTTTGTGTGTTTCCGGTTCTATCATATGATGAATGAGTCCCTTTAAAGTTTTAAAAAATGTCATGGGTATGTGAATTTCATAAATTTTCACCACTGGACTCCTGAGATCTAAAGCAGAGGCAATGAATTCAGCCGCCACCCCCCCCCCCCCCCCCCCCCCCCAAATGGCCAGCTCTGAGGTGGACAAAATAACCGGTTACCTTTTTGAGGAATAATCGCTCTGTTTGTGAAAATCATCCGGAATTAATACCCTCTTTTTATGTAATGATAAGATTTTAATTGTATTTCTTTCTCTATGACTGGAAAATGGAAATGTGTAGCATGCATGACATTTTTGTTCTGAATAGACCAGTTTACTATTTTTCAAATTTATGGATGTTTCTTTCCGGAGGACCTAGTAACCAGGTATTCCACCAACCTGTTATTAATAAATGGACTACAATACTAGGAATCCAGTTTGCATACATTACTTGTTGCTATGTCGGGCAAGCATCGGGCAAGCTTTCAGGTTGTCAAGAACAACCTTTGTTTAAAAAGCATGCATAAAATTTGAATATGTTAGTAAACCGGCCTATTGAAACCTACAAGTAGGTGTATGCTGTACAAGCTCGAAACAACCTCCATGCCATATCCTTCTACGGTTACATGGCTTGTCAGACGGGAGGAGTGCATTTCAAATTCTACTATCTCCTCTCGATCATAGACTTGATCCTAGCAGGTAAGAGATAAACAAAATGTTGGGGTTTTTTTCACGAGATGGTGACGAAGGGGGCCTACAAGAATTGGCCCTGCCCTACATAGACTCTCGCACTAAATGTACATGTATGTGTCTTAGAGAGTTGTTTATCTAAACAGTCGATTTCACACAGCAAATTAAAGTTTTCATGAATCTATGAAAATGCATGATATAATTATATTCAAATTAAAATCCATTGGCAAGTGCTACATCTACATTGTAGGTGTCGTAATCGAGGGATTTATACACTTGCCTGGAAATGTGAAGGTCGCAGGTTTGAGCCCCGGAATGGCACTTATGTCCTTTGGCAAGACATTAATCTACATGTACGTTTGCCACTCTCCTCCCATTTGTTGGGTTTTGGTAGGAAGGAATTCCTTGATTGCTGTGAACACTGAAATTAGTAGCCTACAATGTAGCCAGGGTAATTTATTGGAGTGCCGTGAGCACCTTTGAGCGCTGTAGAAGTATATAATTATATTATTATTAATTTTTATATTCCACAAACTAAGAATCTTGCTGTTACATTGGTCAAAAGGTAATCATGTGATAAAACGTAGTTTTCCCCATCAGTCACCCGAGAAGAAAAGTTTGTGACCTTGATGGAATAGTATGTGTTTCGCTGATCTCTTCAAGTCCATATAGAGTCACAATGCATTACCAATATTTTGGGTACACATGAAATGAAAGTGTGTTACCTTTACAAATAGAATGAAAAGTTCGTGACCTTTACGAATAGCTCATAAGCGTACTAAAATAAGCTTAAATAAGTGTGCATTGCCCTTTCGCTTGCTTAAATAAAACACATGTGCGCACCCAGGAGGCGAGGAAGTTTATGTAATGGTTTAAACTTCTTTTGTGAATTCAGGCCTAAATGTCTTTTTCGAGAAATAGACAATAATTGTCTTTCTCGTACCAGTTAAATGTTTCAGATGTGGAATATAAAGCAAATAATCACCTTTTGCCTTCAGGCAAAGAGATGTACTATCACTTCCTTGGCGATCTGAATGTATATGCTATCTTTCCTCAACTTCGCTTCGGAAAGATAGCTACATCCATATCGCCTCGGAAGTAATAGTTTGTCCCATCACCTTCACCAACGGTAATTATTTGCTTACTAAGTGTATGGACACACCTTGCCATCATACATGTTCCTGTGTCACCTCTATACAGACAACCTCTCTGAAGTAGCCACTTATGCTGTTTCCTTCCTAGGGAAAACATGCTCATTTATGTGTTGTAGAATACATGCACATGTAGGTGCTCCAACATTTTTTCTGGCAACAATTGCTCTGGGCTTTATTTCGTCAAAGATGTAGAGTTGGGGTTAGGGTTGAAATAGGGGTTTTGGGGGGTTAGATCTAAAGGGTACCAATCACCAAAAATAATTTTGCTCTGTATGTTAGAGGTTTCATGTCGTTATTCTATGTTCAAAATATGGGCTTAAAATATTAATTCTGTAAAGAGATATTGCAATTTTAATTACACTCTCTATAAGCGTAAAAGCGACTCGTGAGTAGACTACTCGACGCACCCGTACGCGCTCGCCAAGATAAAGGCTCGCGCGGAACCGAACTAGGAGTTCGGTTCCGCACGAGCATTTTCATGTTCTCCTCTATTTCCTTCATACTCATTAACTGTTGACCTATAGAATACCAGACAAAGTTCTTTGAGGTTGATTTTATACTTTCTAGCTGTACACAAATTATTTTTTTCAGGTGATTGGTACACTTTAAGTTTAGGGTTAGGGTTAGATATAGTGTTTGATCCAGAGTTGAAGTTAAGAATTTGATTAGCCCTTTCACGACAGGAATTATTTAAGGGCTAAATTTGATCACATTTTGTTCTTCAAATTGGCAACAGTAATATTTTTCTTTTAGTGCTACATGGTTCTAGTAAAATGTAATGTCTTTGAGAACAATATACATGGTTAGGAATTTTGTTGAAAAGTTGAACAAATTGCCAATTTTGATGAAAAAAAACAATGATTTTAAACCACTCAATGTGATGCCAATTTAAGGATTTTGAAGCTTATTCTCCTTTTTAAAATTCCTGGCATCAAATGCAATATGGTCATGCAACAAAAGTGGGCACAGTGTGTGCAGAATTTTTTTTCTCTTTCTACTCATTCATCTGATATATTTTTCAGAGCTCTGAATCAAAAGTTATTGAGCCAAACCACAAAATGTGGTCAATTGTCTCGAAAGGGTTAATGTAGGATATTGACCATGGAGTAGTTGTGAAAAGGACCGTATGATAAAACATGCGCGCCCAATATTTATGTCTATCCTTTATATCTCTCTTTCTCTCTCTCTTTTGACTGTCTTTTGAAGTTTGCTACAGAGAATGCGGAGGTGACCAGCTAGGTGCGTTCGTCAATGAAGCAAGGGAAGAAAGGAGGCTGCAAACGAACAACACTCTGATGCGATGTCTGAGGAAACTGATGGCCAGCGTGGAAGAGGAGGCCGAAGAGAGCGGGATGGTCGCAGACGCCTCAGCCCTAAGGCAGAGGCACCTGGTATTTGGTAAGGGGGTGAGCCAACACATGCTCTGACAGCTTTTCCTCTGGGCTTTATCTCATCATTACAGGGTGAGGGTTGGGATTTGGTTTTATGTTCGATTTAGGGTTAGGATTAGGGTTAGGTATGGAGTTAGAAATTTGATTAGTGTTAACTTAAAGTAGATATTCAAAGCAAATCACAAATATGCTCAATAATGTATCTCTAGAAACTAGAAAGCTTGCAGATGGTAATTGTAAAGTTTTATGTTAACTGCGTGTTTGATGATTAAAAAATAACACAAATAAAAACACTTCTCAGCATCTGGGATATCCGAGCGATTCGCCAGAAATATACCGATGTTTTCGTGACGTCACATCAGGTGCCCATCCTGCCTAAGCAGACGACGTCCTATATCAAGTGAACGTAACTGCAATGCAATTATTTTTAAATTATAAAGAGTTTGGTTTGTTTCACCATGACCGTATTTCACATGCAGCTGAAAATACAATGGAATCTTTTTTTGTTTACAAGCGATTGATTCCTTTATTTGTTTAACGCTGCATTTTTCATCAAAATAATACCATGCAGGAAATTTAGAGTTAGGCAACAAATAAGCATTTATACTGACGCTAGTGAAGTAAGAGAAATAAGTGAAGATGAGATGACAAAACAGGCACTGAAAATGTATAAGATGTTATGGGGCATCGTCTGCTTAGGAAGGATTGCTCCCCGGTATGACGTCACATATCTCAGCAGCGTTCAAAGAGCTCTGTAGGTGCTATAGCGGGGCTGTGTTATATCATTTCATAATTGATAATAATCATTACTTCAAATGTTTCCAAGCGTTGAATTTTGATAACCTTGTTCAATCTAAGCTTCACCTATGCAATAATAAAAATTAAATCAATATTCAAAATCAATGAAATTCTACTTTAACCCTTTCGAAACAATTGACCACAATTTGTGACTTGGCGCAATAACTTTTGATCCAGAGTTTTAAAAAATATACCAGATGCATGGGTAGAAAGAGCAAATACATGTATTTCTGCACACACTGTCCTTTTTTGTTGCATGACCATATTGCGTTTATTGCCAGGATATTTAAAAATGAGAATAAGCTTCAAAATCCTTAAATTTGCAACACATTGAGAGATTCAAAGTCAATGTTTTTAAAATCAAAATTGGTAATTATTTTAATTTTTCAACAAAGTTTTGAAATATGTATATCATTTTCAAAGACTTTATATTTTATTAGAACCATGTAGCACTGAAAGAAAAATATCATTGTTGCCAATTTGAAGAACAAAATGTGAACAATTTAGCCATTAAATAATTCCTGTCATGAAAGGTTTAAGGGCTGGTCAGACTTGACCGACAATGATAACGATAACAAGATTTTTCATTAGAGGTACACCCTACACACCTGTCCTACTGTTAACATACACCTACATTTCAGTGTTGGGTCCAAGACCAGAGGGTCCGAGCTCAAGATCAAGATCAAGATCAGACAGTCTGAGATCCAGATCAAGATCAAGATCCGCAGCTCAAGATCGAGATTAGAACATCTGAGATCAAGATCAGATATGTCCGAGATCAAGATTAAGATCAAGGTTACTGATGCCAATCTCGAGACTGGTCTCGAGATCAAGATCGATCTCGAGGTACCCAACACTGGTACATATACACAAAACATTGCAGTGTGTACCTTTAATTGAAAAATCTTGTCATCGGTCAAGTCTGACTAGCCCTTTAGAAATTGACCAGGGAGCAATTGTTCCCAATGCATGCTTTGTAGAACCCAGCGGGTTATCTGTCCCTTTTTACTAGCTGCCCATTCAGACAGGGGTTGGTAATCTGCATACAAAAAAAAAAGTTTCATCACATGAAAAATAAATAGTTTGGTTCATTTTTCTGCATCTTATAACACACCGATCAGTGAGTACACATTATTGAGTATAGTTATATGTTTTTTTTTGTTTTTTTTGTATTTCCTCTTGCCATTCATTTAGATTCATTTTATAGGCCCGTATTCTGAACTACGGTTTAACTTAAACTCCAGTCTAAGTCAAACCAGGAATTAAAAATTAAAACTTACTTAGATCGTAAGTTCAGTCTAAATTTCTGTACAAAGTTAAACCACACTTAGGCTGGAGGTTTAGTCAAACCGGCGTTCAGAATGTGATATTCTAAAACTCCAGTTTAAAGGGCAGATTTGGACTGGGTTTAAACCACACTTGATCGCAGTTTAAGTTAAACCGGAGTTCAGAATACGGGCCAAAGTCTTTGTATGGACTTTGGAGTAAATCCTTCCAGCTATATTTTACTCACTAAGTAATCTTTGCTTTTCTAGGCAGGATTCTACATTGCTCAGGACTGGTGGGATGCCAGTCTGTACCCGGGAAAGCCCCAGGAAAGCCCCAGGAGTTCAGGTATGAAGAGACCAAGAACTGAGGACCAGGTGGGTGCCTGGATCGCCGCATCCGTGGGCAACCCAGTGACTGGACAGAGGGATATGGTGTACGAACTGCATGGGGAGCAGCCTCCAGCAGCCCCAACTGTTGTTTTACCATGGTATGAAAGGTGGAAGGAGTCCTGTGCAATGATGTGAAAAAAATCAGGTGGACCATAATATGATAGATAACAGAGATGAGGGCCTAGAGATATGAAGTTGAGTTTGAGTTTAAGCTTGAATTTGATTTATTTATTCACAGAAATAAAAGCCTGCATTCAGCCGGATGGCTGCTTTTCAGCAAGGCCGTGACTTACAAAGTATAAAATACAAATTTAAAAACATCAAACGTATTAAAAAAATAGTACTGTACAAAAGAAACAACAAAATAATTGGAAAATAACACAACTGAAAAATAAAGGAAAAGAGAAAGATGAATCATTTGAAAAAACAATTATAACAAGTATGAATTAGTTGAATTGCCCAAAAGTCCAGACTGTTGTCATACTGTGGTATGGAAAGTGGAAAGAGTCTTGTGCAATCATGTGAAAAAAAATCAGGTAGACACTAATATGACAGATAATCGAGATGAGGGCATAGAGATATAACGTATGAATTACTGTATTAGTTTAGTTGCCACATGTCCCAGTTTTCACCTTACTGTGGTATGGAAGGTGGAAGGAGCCTTGTGCAATCATGTAAAAAAAAAATCAGGTAGACCATAATATGACAAATAACTGAAATGAGGGCCTAGACAAATGATAAATGAATTAGCTGAGTTGCCACAAGCCCTAGCTGTTTTACTGTGGTATGAAAGGTGGAAGGAGTCTTGTGCAATTATATGACAATCTCAGGTAGACCATAATATGCATGCTGGACATTTGGAGCAGCTTGAGAGGCATGTGCATATCTTGGACTGCCTGACAAGCTGGACAAAGGTGAATGGTGGTTTCTGAGATACTGATCTTCCAGTATACCAGGTGTGGCACTGCGTAACTTGGATTCATTCTCAGTTTCTGCTATGGTCTTTGAAATTGCACACTACATTAGCTACTGGTGTGTTGCCATTGGGGCTGGCTTTATTAATCGTACCATATCTCATCAGTCGTACACAGCTTTCTGGTTACTAAACTCACTCTCCTTCTATGCAGAGGGCAGCATAACAATACATAGTACAGAGTCATCTTTGACATGATATGGCAGATATCATATTACCACAGCGACCGTCCATAATTTCATCAGTAATGTCATAAAACTTTCCTCTGGGAATGGCTGCTTCTCCACTCAATTTTAGTTTGTCTCTAACCTTATTGTACTCACTTTTGAGGTTTCTTCTTTTAGATCTAATCTGTGTGGCAGATTTTATAAAACCCAAGGAGCCTAGTAGCGGGCTAATTCACCAAATAGTGTGCTATTTTGCCCCCAAACCCAAGTTGACTTGAGGTTGTAAGCCTGCGCTTAAACCCACAAAGTAGCCCGCTATTTGTGTCTTACATGTATATACGAATTATCATAAGCAGGGATGGTAGCACCTCTAGTGACTTTCAAATTTGGAATACATTTCTCCAACAGCTTCGGGTCCGAGAGTTGTGTATATATTGGCAGCATGTGAGGTAGTATAGTCGGCTTGCAATGTGTCGGTGTCCTGGTATGTCGTCATGCCATTTTGCTTGTCATTCTTCGATTTGCATCATTGATCATCTGGTATGGATCATAGGGTCGTTGTTGGTAACATTGTGGTACAGCCCTGCCAGGATACTCCTGTGAAGACTGGCAACATCTGCACTTAAATCGTCAGATTTCTTTTCTTGATGCTGATACACAGTATTCCTATAGTACCCACTCAACTTCTTTATGAAAGCATTGCTCAGGCCATGTTGCCCACCTTTGATAACTGAGTTTTTTTTGCCTCAAGTTCTTATATCCTGGAATATGTTAAAGTTTTTGAAGAGTCTTTTGTTAACATGGTTCAAAAACTCAAACGTCTCATTCTCAACATTGGGTCCATAGGGCTTGACATTTTCATGGAGGTTATAGAGGGTCTTGCTACATGTAACTCTATCTCTCGCTACCCTGTACATTGTAGGTCAAATGAACATTGACCAAATGTTAAACTTACATTTCCATGGTGAGGCTGGAGCCTGAGTAGTTGGCAAGACAATTCGAGCGATCGCCAATAGGGTAAAAATGCCCGGATGCAGGTATCGGGGTGCGTTTGCTATGCAATGTGGGACAGCTTTTGTGACCTAGTTACTTCCGGAATCTGACCGGTCGGTGAATGACCCGGCGGCCGTGCATAACCTCTCAAATCAGCTTTCCAAGATACGGCTTTGTCATTTAAGTCTCGAACAGAGCCGTCCGCAGCGGGCACCCGTCGTCGCTTTCTGCCGGACGCCTCCCGGTCGCAAGGCTCAATAACGCTGTAACATTCAGCGGCTCTCCGTACTAGCAATTCCAATTCGAGTTTACGTTTTCCGTTGCATGGAATGCCTCTTTCTGTCCGAAAAGCTTTCAGCTGCAGAACGGTCATATTCTTGAAGTCTTGAGAAACGCTCGCCATGACAATTCTACGATTACCTTAACTTTTATTAGATAAGTTTGAAGAAAAATTCCTGAAGTGTGTACCGCGGTTACTGTAACTTAGCATCCGTATACACCGGAAGTACACAGGTCCCGGAAGTTGAATGAGAATTCGCCAAAAATGGTACATCCGGGCATTTTTACCCTATTGGTGATCGCTCGAATTGTCGCTTACTTGGTGTTAAACTGAATGGGTCAAAGTGTCACCATCATTGGTCTTGGGATGGAGATGTGCAAGACATATGTTTTTGAATGTGTCGGAAACTCTGTTGCCATGATAACGGCATATTATGGCAATAAATTAGGTTGAAATCTTGCGCATCGAACTACTTCCTCATTTTTCGAGCAATGCTCATGAAATTTGGCACACACATTGGTCTTGTGGTAAAGATGTGCAAGACATATTGTTTCAATGTGTGGCAAACTGCGTTACCATGGTAACGACATATGGCAATAAATCAGGAAAATATTGCACATCAAACCACTTCCTCATTTTTCGAGCAATGCTCAGGAAATTTGGCACACACATTGGGGGCGGGGGTATTAATCACCTTCAGTGATATTCTAGTTATGGCAGGGAAAGTAAAGAAGGGCTTTATACCCTTCTCCTTTGGAGCTTTGAATGTAGAAATCTGAGCTTTTATCTGCTCCAAAACTCTCGTGGACAGATCATCGCTGACGAAGATGTTCCTGCTTCTTTAATTCCTCCATCCTGAAAAAGGCTGAAATCAGCATAGTGAGAAAGTTGAGATATTCTATGAATTTGATCCTGTTGAAAGAAACTTCCATTTTCATAATCTTAATGTACCACCTGCATATATTACCTTGGAAATGATGCAATTTCTATGCAAAAAATCTTGTCCATTGAAGTTTTACGCATAACACTTTCACTTCCACTGTAGCACTGCTAGATGGTTTCACAGTCAGCTTCCCCATAATGTACAGGTCATGCTCAGCTTTGGTAAGTTCACGCATTGATAGAATGTGATCATGGACCATGGAGGCATCCAGTTTCTGATAGTGGTTATATACAGTGCACCATGCCTATCGTTCATCTTCATTAGAATTTCATTCTGAAGTTCATCCTGGGGTCTATCTATATGACCCATATGTACCCATATAGGCTATAAAATCATGCCCCAACTCCGAAATTGCACAGACTTTAGACTATCAAGGAGCAGTGTCGGTATTCGATCCAGGACTTCTTTGTTGATCTGAGGAGTGTTCTTTAGATGAATGCCAACTGCGACTCCGCACTGGGGGTTTTCTTCGAGAACCAGATTCAGTCAAAGTGACAATTCCCTTTCCACACTCGGAGCTGGTCCATGGGCGACTACTTTGATAGACGCTGCTTGGAGGACCTTTTCAGGAATGTATACCTCGACTTGAACTGATGGCCTTGGTGGAGTTAAAGGCCTGTCTGTTTCCCTTGACATAGTCACTCCTTCTATGATTGCATTCTGCTTCTGCAGTTGATGGGCTGCAGGGGCTCTGGGAGGTGAATCGTTGACGAGAATTACTTCTGGTGTTTATGTTGGTGAAGGAGATGGCTGTCCAGGTGCTGTGGATGAGGTTCTTGCCAGCTCTTGATCTAGTTAGCGAGTCCAGCCTGGATATGGAATGAGTGTCAGTGAGGGAATTATAAATTGCATTTTTCTTCAAGTTTACAATTCTTTTGTTTAATAATACCCCAAAACCAAATATCGAAGTCAGAAGACTATTTCTTCAGGTGATGTCGTTGTGTATTACTGAATGCTCTGACAACTGATTTAGAAACTTTGCCCCAACCAGTTTCCTGCAATTTTTCAGCTGTCAAACTGATACCCTTTTTGCCCCGGGAGCATCCTATTCATACTCTTCACCTTGTAGTATTCTTGAACGTTTACATATAGCACTCCCCTGACTTTCTTGACTACAGCAAAAGGTTTCCTACCCAAATAAAATGGTTTTGAACCTATTTCAAATTAGCATAGTATTGTTAGTGGTGGCTGAAGGGGTGGATTTCTTTGGTGAGAGAATGGCCATCATGGTTATTATAGTGATGAAGTGGTATGTTTGGTATGCTACATGTATACCGGTAGATGTTCTTCAAGGACTGGTTTGTAGCTCAGTGCTGAATGTGTGTATGACCTCCTCACCATCATCCTGGTACATGATAAACCCCTCCAAAAAAAAAAAAAGTTCTGCAATTTAGGTTTGAGCATTGATTTCTCTCTTGTAGAGGGCTTTAGAGGTGATACCTAGCTAGGTCTTGGATGAGAAGAAAGCACCGCTCGACTGATCAAAACACAAGTCGAAAGTGAAATGTTGCAAAGTGTATTGTTATTGTCAAAAGTCATTTATCATTTGTTTGGAGAATGGATTTTGTTTTGAATGATGTTGAGGTGGTCATTTGTGAAGTGCAATGTTGTTTTTACCTTTTGTTTGGAAGATGGAATGTGTTTTAATCGAACGATAGTGGGATTACCACTTTGTTTGAGTTTCATGCAGACTCAAAGCACATTTCATCTTCCAAACAAAAGAAATATCATTGCATTCATGAAGGACCACCTCAACATCATTCAAAACAAAACCTCAACATCACTCAAAACACAATCCATCCACCAAAGAAGGGAGAATTCACTGTTCACAACAACAGTGCATTTTGCAACATTTCACTTTTGACTTGGCTCCGTATTCAGGTGTACGCACATTCCATGATCAAATAATTAGTACAAATGGGGCATCATTGTAAAGGATAATAGACATGCTTTTCAATGATACCAAATTAAAATATGATAATATAGTAATAAGAGAGATATCAACATTCAAACTTGACTTGCAGATCTTTTTGAGGGGTTTATATATTCTGTGTTCTGATCGTGTTATTGGATATTCTTCTCTAATTCTCTTTTATATGAAATTTACACTTTATGTTTCATTCTCTTGTTTATATTATGAACAAAAGCACACTCACCATCATCAAATTCTAGACACGTTGGGCTTCCTACAAAACTTGTGAAAGGGTAAGCTCCATAATTTGTGGTCTTTCTGTCTGTAAGACTGGAGGTGGTGGTGAACCATTGTGGCAACCTACGATTTATCTACCTTATTGCATTCGTGCTGTATAGATTCCAGCCGCTCTCTGAGGTATGGCTTTAGTATTCCTGACCCATCTGATATTTTGATGATAAACATGGACAAATCACAGTCATGGGCCAAGTGCATGAGAAACAGAGGAAAAATAAATGTACTAATTTTCTATCCATTATAGTAAAACTTTGAGAAGACTATGTATGGCTTATCATTTGATATACAAAAAGATAGCTATTATTGTTTGACTTTCATCACAAATGGGTGAATTATCAAGCAGTCAGGAGAGATGAAAGTATGTAACGGGGATGGACAAATGGGCATATATTTTCTATAAAACCCACTAATTTATGAAAAGTTTTAATCATAAACAACTCCTCATAACACAATTTCATAAAGAACTTCAAAGAATTACAGGAAATGCCTCATGTGTTTAAAATTTATTTCAAAATTTTCTTGTGTGAATACAGTATGAACATTTAATTATTGTTTTTCTGTTAAACTATCCATTCGTAACAAACTATTTTAATAACATTGCAGTTTATCAAGTCATATTATCCATTGTACATTAACCATAAACTGGATCCACAAAAGAGAATAGTTCACACACAAAAAAATTGATTATAACAGAATGCTCTAATAAGGCAAGGTAAGTGAATATCTTGACTCAAACGGTTAAAGATTATTGAGCAAAATAGGTCCATAAAATCCCTCTGGTGCTCATTGCAATAGGTAGCTCTTCTGATTGCACCTTTCAGGGCTCTTGAGGCTTTGTCATCTTTGAATCTATTTGAAATTAATTTTTTTCTAATTCAATAGAGACCCACAGAAACTACTTCATTAATACTATTAATTTCTTTTTATCATTTATCAACTACAGTAGTCTGACAGAGCAGCTACACAGAAGACAGACCAAGTGATCAACAATTATGACAACATGAGTTTCAGCAAAATAGTTAAAAAGCATTTTCCAATGAGCAAGTGTGAACTGCTCTGCTTGGCAATTTCTCTGCATGGTGATGAAATGTATTTCATCACTATGCAGAGAGGTATAAATGTTGAGGTTTACACATTTTTATTAACTTGCCTGTTTTCTTGTTTACTGCCAAATTCTCTTCTAAATTGTCCCTAGAATCACTATTATAAAATATTGCAAATGGAGAAGTATGAACAGGACTCTGGTAAGATACCTCATGTAAATAAAGTTCATTGTTTAGAAAATTCAATGCTAGAAATGTGCAGAGGGCTCTGGGTAACAGAGAGATTACCACTGTAGGGCACCGTAGCATTTCTGCTCGGTCCACATCGGATAACAATATTCTTCCCTCCAAACTTCACACACCTTTCCAGTAGCTGTCTCGGATGAACTTCATAGCATTGTTTAACAGCGCGTGCTCCTTTCGACGTTTCTCTTCGACGGGGATGTTCTGCCGGCAGGGAGGCTTGTCTTCACCGGGGAGTGTTGAAGAGAAGTATATGCTTGTCAAAGCTTGGGTGCATGTTCGATTGGGTTTTAGGCAGAGTCCCCGTGGCAGTATGAGGTGACATTCATCGCATCCAATCGCGTGTCCCTGAAGAATCGGCCATATTGGAACATGTTGGTAGCATGGTTTGGGTTAAAACCCGGTCCGCCATCAATGAGAAGAAGCAACATCCTCTTGTCTTGGCCGACCAAGTCAGACATGTTATTCAAATGGGAGGCGACGTTGTCCTCTGAGTGAGGGCTTCCCAAAACGACTTTGGGCCTGGTGCTTCTTGGGAAGCCTAATGCAAGAAATTTTTTTTAAAAAGAAACAATTTAGTTAATTGTACTGACTAAGAATCATAAACAACTTGCCACACTTTATTTGTCCAAGAGTCTTTTACGTCACAGTCTCTGCAAATGTACAGACAAGAAAGTTAAAACTTTTTAGAAAAAAAGGGAAAAGGGACATTAAACTTTGCGATTTACCCTTCAAAGCTTTTAAAAAAGTGATCTTCCATATCTTGACGACATCCCTGAGTTCAGGAATGATTTGCTTTCTATCATCTGACCGATTATATGCCAAAGAAGACCATTTCATATCTGCTGAGTTTTCTCCTTTGAGAACACTACAAGAATATGTTCAGGGTTTCTTCTTTCATTTGCCAGATTGTTGCTCCGAGACTTAGTTAATTTTTTTGTTTTTTTGCGAGTCGAGTACCGAGATATGGGTACTAGCGCGATGATGAAGGTCCCAAGCTCATTAATAGTAGGATATAGTGGTGTCTTCTTCATAAGCTGAGCATTAGCAATGAGTTTGTTCATTACTTGAGAATGTTCAACACACCCACTGATTCCCTTCAAAAAGGCCTTTTGTGTTGTACTGTCAATCATACCCGTAGTACAAAGAGACTTCAAATCTTTCAGCCAATATTTGATGATATATTTTCCCTACACATGACGTATTAAGTGAAAGCATCCGAAAATTTCCAGGATTGTCTATGTATAGATCTGTTTTATGTATAAGGGAAATTGTGCTTTTTTGACCATGATTCTGGGGGGTGACCAGAGACAAGAATCTGTGAAAACAAAGTCGCCATAAAGTAAGTGTGTTGAGGGCAGCTTATGTAGACCGTGAGTCCGTCCGGACGAGGTGCAGATGTTGGATTTTTTCGCATTAGGATCGCCTTTACATCTTTCGGATGAAAGATGTAAATAATAATAATGACAGTAATTATGATGATGATAATAGATGAAGAAGTCTAGAAAAAGAAGAATTTCATAGATCGAGTATTTTATTTTTGTGTGGGATATCGAGGAGGGTTCTTTTTATCCACAACCTTTTCTGAGACTTCGATTATAAATTTGTCTAATTTTTTGTTTCATTTTTGTCATTTTGCTTAATACATCCAGATAGTTAGCCATTTAGTGGTTTGATGGCAACAGAAGTATCTGACCCGATATAGGGTAAAGGTCCTCCCAGGACCCAGAGTGGGGGGAGCAAATACGTCCAATACAATACATTGCCAAAACTTGTTTCCAGTGATAGAATATAGACACTATAATCTAAAGAAGAGGGAAAGGGCAGGAAGTGATGAAATTAAATGAAGCACAAGAAGGAAGAAGAAATCGTTCATTTTACAGGAACAGGACCCAGGAATGTGGGGAGCGAATACGTCTAAAGCAATACATTGCAAAAGCTTCCAGGGATAGAATATATATAATGTCCTCCTGGAAGCCACTGTATGAATGTCCTTTGACACTGACTGAATGGGTTGTAGGAAGGTAGCCTGAAGTCCTTTGTTCCCAGTAGCCCTTGCAATTTCAGTGTCTCCAAACTCTTCCATGGCCTTCTATCTCCTCCACGTTAACATTCATGTCCTCTCATACCTCTTTGCCGTCCACATCCCTGGGCATATCCCATCCTTCCTCTCGAAGCACCTGGATAAATTAATTTCCTTTGTCTTTATTTGACTTGGCTGTAGGAACAGAACCTAAAGTATTTTGTTGGTAGATGAGTTTGTGAAACAGCTTGTTCTAAGTTTCTACGTCTTGAAACTTCTCCATGTTCTCCCACAAAGTCCTCTCCTAACTCTTTTACATTCAGGGCCCCATTTCATTAAACTTGTTATCAATAACAAGTTACAATAACAGTTATAAGCTACTGAAATACTTCCATCTGATTGGCTGAGAGCAAATTTATCATAGAAATGGGGCAGTAGTTATTGATAACAAGTTTTATCCATTTTACCGCAAAAGTTGACCCAGCCAATAGCTAGCCAGCTACACTTGAAATTGAAATGGAAAACTATTTATTTCATCATCACATTAAATAAATACAAGATAAAAAATATGAAATATCAGAAAGGGATATAAAAATGAATGTAGATTTATAATGTTTACGAGGAAAATGTCAATACAAAAAGATTATTGTTACCATCAGTTCAGTGGAAAGTTGTGCAAACATAAAAGCCTTGGTTTGTTACAGGCTGGTAAAATATCAAATACCAGTTGTGAATATAGAAATTTATAATCCACATTTTATCCACATATTCAGCATGATTTCTATAAGCACTTTTTGTTGTAGCCCCATCTGTAATCGTTTGGTTTCATTTAACCTTTTGGTTTACCATCCAGTTAGACTGGTATGGTTTCTTTTATTTCTTTTTTTTTTCAAAATAGAACACATGTGGAATATAAAATCCCATATTTTAGTTGCTAAGTCATTTTCTGTAATACTGCAAGATGAACTGAAACATTCTTGCCCAGAATTTGTTATATGACCAGGGGCCCATTGCACAAAACTTGCGTTTGATCGCAACTCCTAAAAATCAAACGCAAGTCTTTATAATGCGCACTTCTCATTGGCTGAAAATAAAGTTGCGTTTGATTTTCCTGAGTTGCGTTCAAACGCAAGTTTTGTGCAACGGGCCCCTGGTAGCCCCCTCTTTGGAACAACATTGTGCATACAAGTGGATAAAGTAGATTACCAGTCAGAACTATTTCTCTATGATCCCAACATACTGAAGAGAATGGTATTTATTCAAATTGACAGGTTACAGGCCTGCCACTGGAAATAAACTGATTCTTAAAGTTACTTTCTGCCCACCTCTGCAGTAAATATTTAAGACTAAATTATCAGACAATACTTTTGTAGAACTTTTTCCAGTCTTTTGCTCTTGTTTATTTACCTCACAAGAGATTTTGTCAATCTCATCATAAAAAGTTTATCAACAATAGGGGTGAATCCACACATAGGATTAAAAATTACATTTTTAGAGGTTTGTGTGGTTAAGAGATATTTGAGGTGCTCCCTGTCTGATAAAAACTAGGCTGTCTGTTGGTGAACCATTGTGGCAACTTACGATTCATCTACCTTATTGCATTCATGATGTATAGATTCCAGCCACTCTCTTTGGTATGGCTTAGTATTCCTGACCCATCTAATATTTTGATGATAAACATTTTGTCACCATGCAGAGAGGTATAAACTTTAAGGTTACACATTTTGATTAACTTGCCTGTTTTCTTGTTTTCTGCCAAATTCTCTTCTAAATTGTCCCTAGAATCACTATTATAAAGTATTGCAAATGGAGAAGTATGAACAGGACTCTGGTAAGATACCCCATGTAAATAAAGTTCATTATTTAGAAAATTTAATGCTAGAAATATCCAGAGGGCTCTGGGTATTAAACAGAGAGATTACCACTGTAGGGCACCGTAGCATTTCTGCTCGGTTCACATCGGACAACGATATTCTTTCCTCCAAAATTCACACCTTTCCAGTAGCTGTCTCAGATGAACTTCATAGCATTGTTTAACAGCTCATGCTCCTTTTGACATTTCTCTTCGACGGGGATGTTCTGCCGGCAGGGAGGCTTTTCTTCACCAGGAGGTACACGTTTGTCAAAGCTGGGGTGCGTGTAACCTACACATGTTCGATTGGGTTTTAGGCAGAGTCCCCTGTATGAGATGACATTCATTGCATCCCATCGCGCGTCCCTGAAGAATCGTCCATAGTGGAACATGTCGGTAGCATGGTTCGGGTTAAAATCCAGTCCGCCATCAATGAGAAGAAGAAACATATTGTCTTGGCTGACCAGACCAAGTCAGACAGGTCATTCAGATGGGAGGCGAGGTTGTCCTCCGAGTGAAGGCTTCGCAAAACGACTTGGGCCTGGTGGTTCTTGGGAAGCCTTTATGCAAGGAAAATTTTTAAAATAAACAATTCAATTGATTGTACTGAATTAGACTGATACACAATTTGTCACACTTTATTTGTCCAAGTCCTTTGTGTCACAGTCTCTACAAATGTAAATGTACAAACAAGAAAGTCAAAACATTTTAGAAGAAAAGCAATGGAGAAGGGACATTAAACTTTGCGATTTACCCTTCATGCTTTTAAAGGAGGGATCTTCATTATTTGATATTGATTACATCCCAGAGTTCAGGAATGATTTGCTTTCCATCATCTGACTGATTATATGCCAAAGAATACCATTTCAAAACAGCTGAGTTTTCTCCTCTTAGAACACAACAAGAATATGTTTTGGGTTTCTTTCATTTGCCGGATTGCTGCTCCTACATCAGTATCCCTCATGACTTGTCTTTTTTTTTGTTTTTTTGTTTTCTTTTTGCGAGTTAAGTACCGAGATTTGTGTATTAGTTAGGCTAGGTAAGGAAATCAAGATGAATAAGAAAGGGTCTACACTTACCGGACATGCCGATTAGTTTCTCCCCCAAAATTTGATCTTCCATATTTTATTTTCACAACATTCCCAAGTTCAGAAATGATTTGCTTTCCATCATCTGAGTTATTGAAATCTTTCTTGATATTATGGTTGCTCTGAAAAGAGCCTTTTGGGGGCTAGAACTTGTAGAAGCTCAATAGCCTGTTGCTGCTCCCTCTTTCTGGATGACGGCAGCTGCAACCATGGATACATGGTCAATATATCTGTTGCATAAGCGTTTCGTCATCATAGTACTCCAAAAGTCGCGTATTCCTTGAGTTTGGGAATGGTGGTAGGCCTCCTGTATTTGTGGAGCCATCTTTTCAACTGGTTCCAAACCAATTCAATAGGGTCCAAGTCGGGACTTTCTGGTGGTTCTTGGGAAGCCTGTATGCAAGAATTCAGTTAATTGTACTGACTCAGACTCGTACACAATTTGTCACACTTTATTTATCCCAGTCCATGCGTCACATACAGTCTCTACAAATTTACAGACAAGAAAGTCCATACTTAAAAAAAAAAAAGGAAAAGCAACAGAAAAGGGACATTAAACTTTGCGATTTACCCTAGAAGGCTTTCAAAAATGGGATCTTCCATATTTTATTTTCACAACACCCCAGAGTTCAGGATTAATTTGCTTTCCATCAGCTGACTAATTACATGCCAAAGAAGACCATTTCAGAACTTGTGAGTGTTCTCCTCTTAGAAAACTACAAGATGATATTCAGGGTTTCTTCTTTCATTTGCCGGATTGCTGCTCCTAGACCTAGTATCCCTTATGATTTTCATTTTTGTTTTTTGTTTTTCTTTTCTTTTTGCGAGTCAAGTACCGAGATATGGGTACTAGTTAGGCTAGATAAGGAAATCGAGATGAATAAAAAAGGGTCTACACTTATTGGACATCCCGATTAGTTTCTCCCCCAAATTTGATCTTCCATATTTTATTTTTACAACATCCCCAAGTTCGGAAATGATTTGCTTTCCATCATCTGAGTTATTGAAATCTTTCTTGATATTATGGTTGCTAGCTCCGTAAAGAACCTTTTAAAGGCTAGAACTTGTAGAAGCTCAATAGCCTGTTGCTGCTCCCTCTTTTGGATGAAGGCAGGTGCTACCGTGGATACATGGTCAATATATCTGTTGCCTAAGTGTTTCATCATCATAGTGCTCCAAAAGTCGCGTATTCCTTGCTTGAATTCGGGAACGGTGGTAGGCCTCCTGTATTTGTGAAACCATTTTTTCAACTGGTTCCAAAGCAATTCAATATGGTTCAAGTCGGGACTTTCCGGTGGCATCCACCACCATAATGTCCAGCCACCAAAAACATTCCTGGGTCTTCTTGGAGGTATGCTTCGGGTTGTTGTCCTGCATAAAACGATGACCTGACGGATATCTCCTGTCCAGGAAAGGCTTCAGCACCTTGGTGATAATGTCCGAGACATAAAACTCCGCGTTCAAATCCCACTGAAGACAACTACTGGGGTAGCTCCTTGCCGTGAGATACCCGCCCAGACATGAACTTTTGCTGGGTGTTTGGGTCGGGGCTTCAGAGTGTGTGGCTGCCCAACCTAAATGAAGCAAAGGACAGGATTTTGGTGTAACTGGACCGTGCACTCATCGCTGAATGTAACATTCTCTAATTTATCCTTGGCGCGCATAAGTTCCCTGCAGTGGTCAAGATGCTTCAACTTATTCGCTTCACGAATCATCTGGCTCGCTTTTGGTGAACACCTTTTAATTGTCGACAGAGATACATCCTCCGACCCGTGTTGACGCAAAATCTGCTTCCGACATCTCATCGTTTTCTCTGTACATGTCATTGATTAGTGACCAAAAACGGTTTAGTTTGCTTCCTCGTGGAGTGGGTCGCTTTGGGGCTATCCTTCCAGTCTCTTTGTAAGATCTTGATGAATCTTGAAAGTGACTGACGGCTTACAGCGATGTCGACTTTGAGAAGCGCCTCCTGTATCGCCAACACATGTATCCCGTCAGTCGACATCTTAGCAACTCGCTGTCGAGTTGATAATGACATTCGTGTCATCTTAATTGCAAGAAGTGAATAATAATTGTAGGTGCTAGGGTCGACAAATTGAACAATTTAGTTACATGTATCCCAAACACGTGTTCAAACGATAAGATTCGTGCAGCACATCATTTTCTGCCTTTTCACAGTCTGCGCAAATGTATTTGGCTCCTGCTATACGGCATAAGTAGAAATTATGATCTGCAGACGTATAGTAGAACATGTGAATAGGAGAGGCATTTCTTACTGCCGCACTGTAGCATGAGGTTAGTTTGCGATCGTTCTTTGCTAACAGTACAAGGGCCTAGTGCTTCATCAGTGTTACTATCAAGCTGACATCATTTGACTGCAAAGTCTTTCATGGAAAGGCAAGCATCTTTATATTTCCATCCATTTTTTATATGATATATTTTTGACAATTCTAAATATTTTCTTCCCTTTGTGTTATTATTTGACAGAAAACTTATGTAGCCGTCTTTCCTTTCGCTACTGCTTTCCAAATCATCTAGAGATAGGTCAGCTTTTATAATTTCAGTTTGCTTTTCATCCATTTCTGTTGGAGGCATGCATGCAGGAATAATTTGCTTTCCATCAGCTGACCGATTACATGCCAAAGAAGACCATTTCCCTACTGCTGAGTGTTCTCCTCTAAGAATACTACAAGAATATGTTCTAGGTTTCTTCTTTCATTTGCCGGATTGCAGCTCCTAGACCTAGTATCCCTCATGATTTTCATTTTTTTTTTTTTTTCGAGTCAAGTACCGAGATTTGTGTATTAGTTAGGCTAGGTAACGAAATCAAGATGAATAAGAAAGGGTCTACACTTACTGGACATGCCGATTAGTTTTCCCCCAAAATTTGAGCTTCCATATTTTATTTTCACAACATTCCCAAGTTCGGAAATGATTTGCTTTCCATCATCTGAGTTATTGAAATCTTTCTTGATGTTATGGTTGCTCTGAAAAGAGCCTTTTCGGGGCTAGAACTTGTAGAAGCCCAATAGCCTGTTGCTGCTCCCTCTTTTTGGATCACGGCAGGTGCAACTGTGGATACATGGTCAATATATCTGTTGCATAAGCGTTTCATCATCATAGTACTCCAAAAGTCGTGTATTCCTTGCTTGGGTTCTGCAATGGTGGTACACTACTGTAGGCCTCCTGTATTTGTGGAACCATCTTTTCAGTTGGTTCCAAACCAATTCAATGGGGTTTAAGTCCGGACTTTCTGGTGGTTCTTGGGAAGCCTGTATGCAAGAATTCAGTTAATTGTACTGACTCAGACTCGTACGCAATTTGTCACACTTTATTTGTCCCAGTCCATGCGTCACATACAGTCTCTACAAATTTACAGACAAGAAAGTCCATACTTAAAAAAAAAAAAGGAAAAGCAACGGAAAAGGGACATTAAACTTTGCGATTTACCCTAGAAGGCTTTCAAAAATGGGATCTTCCATATTTTATTTTCACAACACCCCAGAGTTCAGGATTAATTTGCTTTCCATCAGCTGACTAATTACATGCCAAAGAAGACCATTTCAGAACTTGTGAGTGTTCTCCTCTTAGAAAACTGCAAGATGATATTCAGGGTTTCTTCTTTCATTTGCCGGATTGCTGCTCCTAGACCTAGTATCCCTTATGATTTTCATTTTTGTTTTTTGTTTTTTGTTTTTCTTTTCTTTTTGCGAGTCGAGTACCGAGATATGGGTACTAGTTAGGCTAGGTAAGGAAATCGAGATGAATAAAAAAGGGTCTACACTTATTGGACATCCCGATTAGTTTCTCCCACAAATTTGATCTTCCATATTTTATTTTTACAACATCCCCAAGTTCGGAAATGATTTGCTTTCCATCATCTGAGTTATTGAAATCTTTCTTGATATTATGGTTGCTAGCTCTGTAAAGAACCTTTTAAGGGCTAGAACTTGTAGAAGCTCAATAGCCTGTTGCTGCTCCCTCTTTTGGATGAAGGCAGGTGCTACCGTGGATACATGGTCAATATATCTGTTGCCTAAGTGTTTCATCATCATAGTACTCCAAAAGTCGCGTATTCCTTGCTTGAATTCGGAAACGGTGGTAGGCCTCCTGTATTTGTGGAACCATTTTTTCAACTGGTTCCAAAGCAATTCAATATGGTTCAAGTCAGGACTTTCCGGTGGCATCCACCACCATAATGTCCAGCCACCAAAAACATTCCTGGGTCTTCTTGGAGGTATGCTTCGGGTTGTTGTCCTGCATAAAACGATGACCTGACGGATATCTCCTGTCCAGGAAAGGCTTCAGCACTTTGGTGATAATGTCCGAGACATAAAACTCCGCGTTCAAATCCCACTGAAGACAACTACTGGGGTAGCTCCTTGCCGTGAGATACCTGCCCAGACATGAACTTTTGCTGGGTGTTTGGGTCGGGGCTTCAGAGTGTGTGGCTGCCCAACTTAATTGAAGCAAAGGACAGGATTTTGGTGTAACTGGACCGTGCACTCATCGCTGAATATAACGTTCTCTAATTTATCCTTGGCGCGCATAAGTTCCCTGCAGTGGTCAAGATGCTTCAACTTATTCGCTTCACGAATCATCTGGCTCGCTTTTGATGAACACCTTTTAATTGTCGACAGAGATACATCCTCCGACCCGTGTTGACGCAAAATCTGCTTCCGACATCTCATCGTTTTCTCTGTACATGTCATTGATTAGTGACCAAAAACGGTTTAGTTTGCTTCCTCGTGGAGTGGGTCGCTTTGGGGCTATCCTTCCAGTCTCTTTGTAAGATCTTGATGAATCTTGAAAGTGACTGACGGCTTACAGCGATGTCGACTTTGAGAAGCGCCTCCTGTATCGCCAACACATGTATCCCGTCAGTCGACATCTTAGCAACTCGCTGTCGAGTTGATAATGACATTCGTGTCATCTTAATTGCAAGAAGTGAATAATAATTGTAGGTGCTAGGGTCGACAAATTGAACAATTTAGTTACATGTATCTCAAACACGTGTTCAAACGATAAGATTCGTGCAGCACATCATTTTCTGCCTTTTCACAGTCTGCGTGCAAATGCATTTGGCTCCTGCTATACGGCTTAAGTAGAAATTATGATCTGCAGACGTATAGTAGAACATGTGAATAGGAGAGGCATTTCATACTGCCGCACTGTAGCATGAGGTTAGTTTGCGATCGTTCTTTGCTAACGGTACAAGGGCCTAGTGCTTCATCAGTGTTACTATCAAGCTGACATCATTTGACTGCAAAGACTTTCAGGGAAGGGCAAGCATCTTTATATTTCCATCCATTTTTTATATGATATATTTTTGACAATTCTAAATATTTTCTTCCCTTTGTGTTATTATTTGACAGAAAACTTATGTAGCCGTCTTTCCTTTCTGGGAAGACATCCCTTTTGCCACTGCTTTCCAAATCATCTAGAGATAGGTCAGCTTTTATAATTTCAGTTTGCTTTTCATCCATTTCTGTTGGAGGCATGCATTTTCTCGATTTCAATCAAAATAATTTGTCTTCTGTGATTTTCAAAATCCTTTCTTTTTGGCAAAATGATGAGGATTGCCCATTTTAAAACCCATGATCTTTTTCTCCATTGGCAGAGGTAGGCAGGTCATTCCCGGTATTATGTTGAATTCAAAATATCACTTAAATTGCCATATCCACTATCAAGTTTTATTCTAGATAGAAACTTTAAAAAATATCTGTGGAGACAGAGCACTTTGTCGTCCGATAAGTCGGCGATCTGTTGCCCTTAAATCAAATGTTAGCAGAAAATTTGTTTTCAGAGCTTTTTTGATGTTGCTTTTTGGTGATTCCTTTCTGAGATTTGATTGAGCGTTTACTGGGGTTTCATCCCATACTTCTCAATATTGCATACAGAGAAGTATGAATAGGGCCCCGGTAAGATACCATGTGTAAATAAAGTTCATTATTTAGAAAGTTTAATGCTAGAAATGTGCTGTGGTGTCCACCAATTTCCCTGCCATCCCCTGTATTCTAACAGAAATTTCTTTTGTCAAACATGGGTATCTAAACATCAAAATTTGAATAGTCGTGATGGATCTATCAACCTACCTGTTGATGTACATCGTGGAAGAAAATTTGCAGAGAACCTTCTAGATATTTCTTTTTTGCAATTTATTGAGGTAATTTAGTTATCGCATAGGCCACACAACTTCTGCTTTGGCCTATGAATCTTGCAGTTCAGGGCTTTCATGACACTTTCGAATGTTGAGAGAGAGGCACATTTTCCACATTCCATGACAAACATTTCATACATCTTTTTCTTTGTTAGCTCAGAGGCCACATATCTGCAGGCAGAAGATGACCGATGATAGTGCGATGGGACCCTTGGGAAGCGTTTGAGATGTTCCTTAATTTGCCTTCTTTGACTAGGATCCACATTTTTGATTCCACCCCTCTTCTCTCCCTCCACTATCCCACATTTATTTGCTTTTTTTTCAGCACTAAGCTCACCTGTCCTTCTGAAATTGCTAGAGTTGCCAGAAACGACTTTTTGCAGATTTTTGTTCACTAGCTGCCCAACACCTGTAGGCTTATAGGTGAGGGCAAGGAGTATTATGCTCCATTTCTTGCAACTGTCTAAATGCTTTTGGATTGGCTTTACTTGAAAGATGACATGCCAATCACTCTCTTTGCAACGTCAATCTGCCTAGATTGTAGAAATCATTTCTGACTTTTTTCATGTGCTTGAAAAATTGAGGCCTCTCATCAGGCAAACTAACATGTCATCTACGCTGTACTTTTTATGGAATCAGTATTAATAACGATTGATTAAACAGTATTTCAAAGTCCACATCAAATGGAAATGAAAATAATGTAACTGAATCAAAACTACAAAGCTTACATCACATTAAAATAACTTATAGTATTTCAATCAGTATTAATTGCGATAGTAATAATTATAAAAAAAATCCACATCAAATGGAAATGAAAATAATTGAAGTGAAATCAGTGCATACTAAAATTACAGTTCGGTACATAAAATTAAGATTAAGTCCCATCGTCTATCTACCGTCCGGTGCTCAATCTAAATGCGATCCGTCGGCATCTGTTGTTGACCGCAATCGTAAGGACCCTCTGAAACCGGGCGCTTGATGTACATGTACCGGGAAATTGCACCTCTGCTTGTGCAATGAGTACTTGTAAAGTGGGTTTCGAGCACAATGCCTCCTTAGTCGCTAACCTGCCATTAAACATGTCTCCCCCGTAGAAGTTGCTCCTGGACAGCTTCTCGTCATCCATGACTTTGTCCATAAGATCCTTGGGGCCAGAACAGCAGTCGTAAGTCATCTTCTCCATCCTCAGCGAATCATTTACGGACCCGATGACTACGTTGCTTCCATCCAGGGCGACATACTTCGGCGGATCTTTCTCAGCGTTGCTGTTGCCACTGACGACGTTGAAATTCAAGCTTGATCTCCAACTGCTGGTTCTGCGTGGTCAGCATAGTCAGCATCTGCATCATCTCGGGAGCAGGTGGGTTGGTTGCGGAGCGTGCATTGGATAGGGCTGTGGAGCTGGAAGTCGGCTGGGTTGAAGAACTGGAGGAAAGGGCTGAGGGACCGGTTGCTGGTACATGTAGGGCTGTGAAGCTGGTGGGCGAGGCTGTGGAGCTAGAAGATGGGTGGGTTGGAGAACTGGAGGGCAGGGTGGAGAGACTGGTGGCTGGAAGGGCTGTGGCGGTGGCGACGGTGATCGGGGCTCAGGATCGTTGTAGGTGGGGAAATCGTCCTCACTATCACTCGACATTCCCCTGCTGACTGCTCCGGAATCGGTTGTCGATAATGAGCTGTTGAGTGCTGGCTGTGTTGCTGGTGTGGGGGTTGTTGAAGGTGGTTGAGGCATGGGTTGAAGTACAGGAACGTTAGCAGTCTTTGGAGCTGGGTTGGGTTGGGTGGCACAGTGAGTAGAGACTCTCGATGCAAGGTGCTTCGTACCTCCTCTCCTAGTTGTTGGAATTCTCTATAAATAACAGATCTAGAAACAGAGAAAGAAATAAAATCCATTAGTAATGCCAGTAGTAGTTACATGTACATCCGGGATATTTTTCTTGATTTCATTTTATTCATTTATTTCTCTCATTTTTTTTTATGGACTGTACAAATTTTATTGAAATATGATATGATTGAAACAACGCTCTCCCAATTCAATGCGGGTGTCAACAAACTTTGAAACAACCCAGCACCCGCGTTCCGACCCAAGCAGTATACCACGGCAAGTCGGAGACCCTCTTTCCGCTTGGCCCCTCGTGGAGATGTTTGATTCTCTCACTCTCTCTCTCTCTCCCTCTCTTCAATTCAATGCGGGTGTCAACGAATTTTGAAACAACCCGCACACCCGTGCTCCGACCCAAGCAGTATGACGGCAAATAAGTTTTGTTGAGTGTGTTTTGTGATTGTTGTGTTGGGTACTTTTACCCTTTCCCCCTTGTAATGAAGTATAGGTTTTCATTATCGAGTAGTTATAGCTAAAGTACATATATTCATTTGTTTCCTTCTTTTGTTCACACATGTATGTTGTGTTTAGTTTTTCAATAAAAACACTAAAAAAAAGAAAAAAAAAATCGGAGACCCTCTTTCCGCTTGGCCCCTCGTGGAGATGTTTGATTCTCTCACTCTCTCTCTCTCTCCCTCTCTTCAATTCAATGCCGGTGTCAACGAATTTTGAAACAACCCGCACCACCCGTGCTCCGACCCAAGCAGTATGACGGCAAATAAGTTTTGTTGAGTGTGTTTTGTGATTGTTGTGTTGGGTACTTTTACCCTTTCCCCCTTGTAATGAAGTATAGGTTTTCATTATCGAGTAGTTGTAGCTAAAGTACATATATTCATTTGTTTCCTTCTTTTGTTCACACATGTATGTTGTGTTTAGTTTTTCAATAAAAACACTAAAAAAAAGAAAAAAAGAAAAAAAAAATCGGAGACCCTCTTTCCGCTCGGCCCTTCGTCGAGATGTTTGATTCTCTCTCTCTCTCTCTCTCTCTCTCTCGTCTTTTTCACCTTTTATCCAGTTCTCTCTTTCCCTCACTCTGCCACTATTTAAGAAAAAGTCTCATTTCTCCTCAGTCTCCTTCAAATCGTTCCTCTTACAGGCCAGATCCTCTGGCTATCGCCTTAAATTGGTAATAAGCTCAGTGTTATTCGCCTCTCTCTGGTTATGTGATCATCCTTTTACTGCTTTTTACCTTCCTATAAATGGAGAATTAAAAATTCAGCCAGCCCCGACCCGTAAGTCTGAGGGCCACCATATGATTGAAACAACACTCTCCCAATTCAATGCGGGTGTCAACAAACTTTGAAACAACCCAGCACCCGTGTTCCAGTTTTATCCAGTTCTCTCCTTCCCTTACTCTGCCACTATTAAAGGCCAAGTCCACCCTAATATTAAGTTGATTTGAATAAATAGAGTAAAATTAAACAAGCATAACAGTGAAAATATCACTGAAATCGGATGTAAAATAAGAAAGTTACGGCATTTTGAAGTTTTGCATTATTTCATGAAACAGTGATATGCATAACATGGGCGGTATGCAAACGAGTGAGCCGATGATGTCACACACTCACTTTTCCTTATGTATTTTATTATATGAAATATCATATATTTCTATTTTTTGCTTCAATAATGTAAAACATGGTTTGACTCCTTATGGAACATGTAAAATCATCATTACTGTAACTTATTTTGACACAAGGGAGAGATTCTTTATTATCACATCTATAAATATTGAAATATTTGAAATTTCATGTAATAAAATACATAAAATTACAGGGAGGTGATCTGTATATAAACGCTAATTGTAAAGACACGAGACACGACGCTGACCAACTGAATACCCCCAATAAGCCATCCCCTCCCCCACTTTCATCGGGTCTTTGAAGTTTATTGTCAATGTCTCGCTATTGTTACCCCCATGCCCTTTTCCTTTTGTGTATAACTACTTGGGGTCCATCCTTCTTTTTGTAATCTTCATCTGGAGAGACCCGAGCCTAACAATGAACGGATTAATCCGCCCATCCCTATCAACAATGACTAAGTCATCGCCTGCCTAGGTGCACCATCCTATGATACATGTATTGTATTGCATTGTATTGTACTATTGAACGTCAGTGATATACATCAATATTCTGTTCTAACATAAACTTGAACATGATCATACATCAGCATAAAGTGGATAGCGTTAAGTTTATAAACAAAAAGAAATTGAACAGAAACCAAATAGAATATAAATAATAGTATTTCTAGCTATTGATGAAAGAGGTTAACAAATTTTAAATCCATTTTGCATTCTCTTGTACTATATTATGTGTACGTTGTGTTATTGTTTCATTTTGGCACATTTCTTAATCGGCCTATGTTAAGTTCTATACTCTTTTACTAGTATTTCTCTCTTCTAGCTGTGTCCTTCTAAAAGTTATTACTGCCTTACTTTTAATAATACCCTCTCAGTTCTAACTATATCAAATTATTTCTATTTCTATATATGTATTAATAGTTATTTTTCTTTTTGATTTAAGTTAATGTCTTTCTTTTTACGTGCGTTACTGGCACTGAATT
Organism: Heliocidaris tuberculata; assembly: GCA_025618425.1. Taxonomy (NCBI): domain Eukaryota; kingdom Metazoa; phylum Echinodermata; class Echinoidea; order Camarodonta; family Echinometridae; genus Heliocidaris; species Heliocidaris tuberculata. The sequence goes on from CM046849.1 coordinate 21,275,497, forward strand.
ACCACCTTTAAGATTATTATTCCCATTCCAGTTTTTTTTTCTATATGAGTACAAAATTCTTACTCTTATATTTCTGTTTTTACTATTTCCCTTCTTATCCTAATAGGTTTTATTTAATATTTCATGGTTCCTGAGGATGCCTATTTATTATTATTTTTTCAATACATGATTCTTTCGTGAACGTTTGGTGGTTCTGAAAAGAACCTTTGGGATTTGGTCATTGACCTATCATTCTGGATCTTCGCCGTATCCTTCATCTTCATCTACGGACTCGAACAAGAATTCGTCCTCTGACTCCTCTGATCCTTCTGCTTCTTCTTCTAGTATCTCTCTCTCTTCTGCTATCTCCTCCTCTGCTATCTCAGCCTCCTCTGCTCTCTCCTCCTCTCCCTCTTCGTCGTCGTCTCCGTCTCCTATCTCCTCCTCTTCGCCGGTTTCATCTTCCTGGTGGTCATCGTGGTTTACATTAATCCGAAGGTCAATCTCAAGTTCAATTTCGAACCTGAGGTCTAGAAGTATTCTTACTCGAGAATTCGCCATGTTGTATGAAGCTCATTTGAATGTAGCTCTTTTTATAGTCCTGTAAGGCGTTAGCAGGATCAAGGGTCTACTATTTGCACAAAGAAATAGCACTCAATTGGTCCAAACCTGACCAACAGATGCTCGCCTGCAGGAAATACGGTATTGTCTTGTATTCAAGGTGTTGCGTTGTCATGTTGTGTTATGAAGTTCACATCCGTATTGTACAGTTGTGTGCACGAAAGAGGCACTAATCTTGCCATGACTATAGGTAAGGAAATCGGGATGAATAAAAAAGGGTCTACACTTACTGGACATCCCGATTAGTTTCTCCCCCAAATTTGATCTTCCATATTTTATTTTTACAACATCCCCAAGTTCGGAAATGATTTGCTTTGCATCATCTGAGTTATCATTGAAATCTTTCTTGATATTATGGTTGCTCTGAAAAGAGCCTTTTCGGGGCTAGAACTTGTAGAAGCTCAATAGCCTGTTGCTGCTCCCTCTTTCTGGATGACGGCAGCTGCAACCATGGATACATGGTCAATATATCTGTTGCATAAGCGTTTCATCATCATAGTACTCCAAAAGTCGTGTATTCCTTGCTTCAGTTCTGGAATGGTGGTACACTGTAGGCCTCCTGTATTTGTGGAACCATCTTTTCAGTTGGTTCCAAACCAATTCAATGGGGTTTAAGTCTGGACTTTCTGGTGGTTCTTGGGAAACCTGTATGCAAGAATTCAGTTAATTCGAGCGATCGCCAATAGGGTAAAAATGCCCGGATGCAGGTATCGGGGTGCGTTTGCTATGCAATGTGGGACAGCTTTTGTGACCTAGTTACTTCCGGAATCTGACCGGTCTGTGAATGACCCGGCGGCCGTGCATAACCTCTCAAATCAGCTTTCCAAGGTACGGCTTTGTCATTTAAGTCTCGAACAGAGCCGTCCGCAGCGGGCACCCGTCGTCGCTTTCTGCCGGACGCCTCCCGGTCGCAAGGCTCAATAACGCTGTAACATTCAGCGGCTCTCCGTACTAGCAATTCCAATTCGAGTTTGCGTTTTCCGTTGCATGGAATGCCTCTTTCTGTCAGAAAAGCTTTCAGCTGCAGAACGGTCATATTCTTGAAGTCTTGAGAAACGCTCGCCATGACAATTCTACGATTACCTTAACTTTTATTAGATAAGTTTGAAGAAAAATTCCTGAAGTGTGTACCGCGGTTACTGTAACTTAGCATCCGTATACACCGGAAGTACACAGGTCCCGGAAGTTGAATGAGAATTCGCCAAAAACGGTACATCCGGGCATTTTTACCCTATTGGCGATCGCTCGAATTGTACTGACTCAGACTCATAGACAATTTGTCACACTTTATTTGTCCAAGTCCTTTCCGTCACATACAGTCTCTACAAATTTACAGACAAGAAAGTCCATACTTAAAAAAAAAAAGGGAAAAGCAACGGAAAAGGGACATTAAACTTTGCGATTTACCCTTGAAGGCTTTCAAAAAAGGGATCTTCCATATTTTATTTTCACAACACCCCGAGTGTTCTCCTCTAAGAATACTACAAGAATATGTTCAGGGTTTCTTCTTTCATTTGCCGGATTGCTGCTCCTAGACCTAGTATCCCTCATGATTTTTTTTGTTTTTTGTTTTTGTTTTCTTTTTGCGAGTCGAGTACCGAGATATGGTTACTAGTTAGGCTAGGTAAGGAAATCGGGATGAATAAAAAAGGGTCTACACTTACTGGACATCCCGATTAGTTTCTCCCCCAAATTTGATCTTCCATATTTTATTTTTACAACATCCCCAAGTTCGGAAATGATTTGCTTTCCATCATCTGAGTTATTGAAATCTTTCTTGATATCATGGTTGCTAGCTCTGTAAAGAACCTTTTAAAGGGGAAGTTCACCCTGAAGATTACTTGAAATTAAAAAATGCAGAAAAAATAAAGAAAAATATTGGCGAAGGTTTGATGAAAATCGGTCAAATAATAAAAGAGTTATGAGTATTAAAAGTTTTGGATTCGTGACGTCACATGCGAGCAGCTGTCCATTGGTCATGTAATAAATATTCCATATATTCGCATTTTTTTTACGTTCCACGATAAATTGATATTGTTTCTTTTCAGAATCTAGTATTGAATAACATTTCTGACAATATATCAAATGCACAGACGAAAATATTCTAAATTTTCTGAGAAAACTGTATTTTATGGAATATTTATCACATTACATAATGGAGGAGCTGCTCGCATGTGACGTCACAAAATCAAAACTTCCAAAGTCCATAACTCCGTTATTCTTTAACGGATTTTTTCCAAACTTTCGCCAATATTTTTCTTTATTTTTTCTGCATTTTTTAAACTCAAGTAATCTTCGGGGTGAACTTCCCCTAGAACTTGTAGAAGCTCAATAGCCTGTTGCTGCTCCCTCTTTTGGATGACGGCAGGTGCTACCGTGGATACATGGTCAGTATATTTGTTGCCTAAGTGTTTCATCATCATAGTACTCCAAAAGTCGCGTATTCCTTGCATGAATTCGGGAACGGTGGTAGCTAGAGACCTCCTGTATTTTTGGAACCATTTTTTCAACTGGTTCCAAAGCAATTCAATATGGTTCAAGTCGGGACTTTCCGGTGGCATCCTCCACCATAATGTCCAGCCACCAAAAACATTCCTGGGTCTTCTTGGAGGTATGCTTCGGGTTGTTGTCTTGCATAAAACGATGACCTGACGGATATCTCCTGTCCAGGAAAGGCTTCAGCACCTTGGTGATAATGTCCGAGACATAAAACCGCGCGTTCAAATCCCACTGAAGGCAACTACTGGGGTAGCTCCTTGCCGTGAGATACCCGCCCAGACATGAACTTTTGCTGGGTGTTTGGGTCAGGGCTTCAGAGTATGTGGCTGCCCAACCTGATTGAAGCAAAGGACAGGATTTTGGTGTAACTGGACCGTGCACTCATCGCTGAATATAACGTTCTCTAATTTATCCTTGGCGCGCATAAGTTCCCTGCAGTGGTCAAGATGCTTCAACTTATTCGCTTCACGAATCATCTGGCTCGCTTTTGGTGAACACCTTTTAATTGTCGACAGAAATACATCCTCCGACCCGTGTTGACGCAAAATCTGCTGCCGACATCTCATCGTTTTCTCTGTACATGTCATTGATTAGTGACCAAAAATGGTGTAGTTTGCTCGTGGAGTGGGTCGCTTTGGGGCTATCCTTCCAGTCTCTTTGTAAGATCTTGATGAATCTTGAAAGTGACTGACGGCTTACAGCGATGTCGACTTTGAGAAGCGCCTCCCGTATCGCCAACATATGTATCCCGTCAGTCGACATCTTAGCAACTCGCTGTCGAGTTGATAATGACTTTCGTGTCATCTTAATTGCAAGACGTGAATAATAATTGTAGGTGCTAGGGTCGACAAATTGAACAATTTACATGTATCCCAAACACGAGTTCAAACGATAAGATTCGTGCAGCACATCATTTTCTGCCTTTTCACAGTCTGCGTGCAAATGCATTTGGCTCCTGCTATACGGCATAAGTAGAAATTATGATCTGCAGACGTATAGTAGAACATGTGAATAGGAGAGGCATTTCTTACTGCCGCACTGTAGCATGGTTAGTTTACAATTGTTCTTTGCTAACAGTACAAGGGCCTAGTGCTTCATCAGTGTTACTATCAAGCTGACATCATTTGACTGCAAAGACTTTCATGGAAAGGCAAGCATCTTTATATTTCCATCCATTTTTTATATGATATATTTTTGACAATTCTAAATATTTTCTTCCCTTTGTGTTATTATTTGACAGAAAACTTATGTAGCCGTCTTTCCTTTCTGGGAAGACATCCCTTTTGCCACTGCTTTCCAAATCATCTAGAGATAGGTCAGCTTTTATAATTTCAGTTTGCTTTTCATCCATTTCTGTTGGAGGCATGCATTTTCTCGATTTCAATCAAAATAATTTGTCATCTGTGATTTTCAAAATCCTTTATTTTTTGCAAAATGATGAGGATTGCCCATTTTAAAACCCATGATCTTTTTCTCCATTGGCAGAGGTAGGCAGGTCATTCCCGGTGTTATGTTGAATTCAAAATATCACTTAAATTGCCATATCCACTATCAAGTTTTATTCTAGATAGAAACTTTAAAAAATATCTGTGGAGACAGAGCACTTTGTCGTCCGATAAGTCGGCGATCTGTTGCCCTTAAATCAAATGTTAGCAGAAAATTTGTTTTCAGAGCTTTTTTGATGTTGCTTTTTGGTGATTCCTTTCTAAGATTTGATTGAGCTTTTACTAGGGTTTCATCCCATACTTCTCAATATTGCATACAGAGAAGTATGAATAGGGCCCTGGTAAGATACCATGTGTAAATAAAGTTCATTATTTAGAAAGTTTAATGCTAGAAATGTGCTGTGGTGTCCACCAATTTCCCTGCCATCCCCTGTATTCTAACAGAAATTTCTTTTGTCAAACATGGGTATCTAAACATCAAAATTTGAATAGTCCTGATGGATCTATCAACCTACCTGTTGATGTACATCGTGGAAGAAAATTTGCAGAGAACCTTCTAGATATTTCTTTTTTGCAATTTATTGAGGTAATTTAGTTATCGCATAGGCCACACAACTTCTGCTTTGGCCTATGAATCTTGCAGTTCAGGGCTTTCATGACACTTTCGAATGTTGAGAGAGAGGCACATTTTCCACATTCCTTGACAAACATTGCATACATCTTTTTCTTTGTTAGCTCAGAGGCCACATATCTGCAGGCAGAAGATGACCGATGATAGTGCGATGGGACCCTTGGGAAGCGTTTGAGATGTTCCTTAATTTGCCTTCTTTGACTAGGATCCACATTTTTGATTCCACCCCTCTTCTCTCCCTCCACTATCCCACATTTATTTGCTTTTTTTCAGCACTAAGCTCACCTGTCCTTCTGAAATTGCTAGAGTTGCCAGAAACGACTTTTTGCAGATTTTTGTTCACTAGCTGCCCAACACCTGTAGGCTTATAGGTGAGGGCAAGGAGTATTATGCTCCATTTCTTGCAACTGTCTAAATGCTTTTGGATTGGCTTTACTTGAAAGATGACATGCGAATCACTCTCTTTGCAACGTCAATCTGTCTAGATTGTAGAAATCATTTCTGACTTTTTTCATGTGCTTGAAAAATTGAGGCCTCTCATCAGGCAAACTAACATGTCATCTACGCTGTACTTTTTATGGAATCAGTATTGATAACGATTGATTGAACAGTATTTCAAAGTCCACATCAAATGGAAATGAAAATAATGTAACTGAATCAAAACTACAAAGCTTACATCACATTAAAATAACTTATAGTATTTAAATCAGTATTAATTGCGATAGTAATAATTATAAAAAAATCCACATCAAATGGAAATGAAAATAATTGAAGTGAAATCAGTGCATACTAAAATTACAGATTGGTACATAAAATTAAGATTAAGTCCCATCGTGTATCTACCGTCTGGTGCTCAATCTAAATGCGATCCGTCGGCATCTGTTGTTGACCGCAATCGTAAGGACCCTCTGAAACCGGGCGCTTGATGTAGTACCGGGAAATTGCACCTCTGCTTGTGCAATGAGTGCTCGTAAAGTGGGTTTGGAGCACAAAGCCTCCTTAGTCGCTAACCTGCCATTAAACATGTCTCCTCCGTAGAAGTTGCTCCTGGACAGCTCCTCGTCATCCATGACTTTGTCCAGGAGCTTGACCACGAGATCCTTGGGGCCAGAACACGCGGTGTAGCAGCAGTCGAAAGTCTACATCCTCAGCGAATCATTTACAGACCCGATGACTACGTTGCTTCCATCCAGGGCGACGTACTTCGGCGGATCTTTCTCAGCGTTGCTGTTGCCACTGATGACGTTGAAATTCTTCCGGAGTCGAGCAAGCTCGACCTCCAGCTGCTGGTTCTGCGTGGTCAGCATGCAGCATCTGCATCATCTCGGGAGCAGGTGGGTTGGTTGCGGAGCGTGCATTGGATAGGGCTGTGGAGCTGGAAGTCGGCTGGGTTGAAGAACTGGAGGAAAGGGCTGAGGGACCGGTTGCTGGTAGGGCTGTGAAGCTGGTGGGCGAGGCTGTGGAGCTAGAAGACGGGTGGGTTGGAGAACTGGAGGGCAGGGTGGAGAGACTGGTGGCTGGAAGGGCTGTGGCGGTTGCGACGGTGATCGGGGCTCAGGATCGTTGTAGATGGGGAAATCGTCCTCACTATCACTCGACATTCCCCTGCTGACTGCACCGGAATCGGTTGTCGATAATGAGCTGTTGAGTCCTGGCTGTGTTACTGGTGTGCGTTGTTGAAGGTGGTTGAGGCATGGGTTGAAGTACAGGAACGTTAGCAGTCTTTGGAGCTGGGTTGGGTTGGGTGGCACAGCGAGTAGAGACTCTCGATGCAAGGTGCTTCGTACCTCCTCTCCTAGTTGTTGGAAGTCTCTCTAAATAACAGAAACAGAGAAAGAAATAAAATCCATTAGTAATGCCAGTAGTAGTTACATCCGGGATATTTTTCTTGATTTCATTTTATTCATTTATTTCTCGCATTTTTTTTATGGACTGTACAAATTTTATTAAAATATGATAAACAAATAATATGATAGATACATAATCAAGTAATTACATCATAGCGTTAATGTAAATGAATTATAAAGAAAGATTTGGCACATCTGAATAATAATAATAATACGTCCATATTCTTTTTATCACAACAAAGTAATACTTACTAATGGACATTATCCGGGCCTTATGGTGACACCTCTTGTAGGTAACGGACACCTCCATTCCCTCTGTTCACTCCCCTGCTTTCCTTATCTTACTCCTGACCACTGGTTCCCGAATCTCCCTCCACTACGACACAAGCCCCTCGATAACGACAGACATGATGAAATGAATGTAGTAGTAGTAGATCATTGATAGCACGAACTAATTCGAAATGCTCTCTGATAGCTGTACTTATTAGGTAATCGTCCCGAGGCGCTGTCCTGGATGAAGCTATCTAATGTGAGAACTCTCTGTCACTGACCAACAGAACAATATCACGTGACATCAATTAGCACCCTGCTGACCAATCAGAACAGTATCACGTGACATCAATTAGCACCCTAATGACTTGTGGCACAAAATGAAATGGATCAAAGTAAAGCGCTGTAGAGCTCATCCATTAATATAGAATAGCACTCTGCAGTGCAGGTTGATCGCATCCCTGCACTCATTCATGCACTGCCTCCTTTCTCCTGCTGGTACTCTGTATGTTTCCATTGTTATCTTCATCACATATGCTATGACCAGTTCCTTGATTTCCTTGACTATTGGCCTTTGGAAAATCTTGCTGCCCCTCCCACTGCAATCGCTTTCTGATAATTCCTCCTCGGTATTAAACTTATTTTCATATCATTTTCTTCGCAAAGTTTTTCCTTCATGTGACTGTTGTGTGTAAGACAATGATCTTGGAATTGCTTAATGTAATATTCTCTCCCTCATATTGCTCTCTATCTACAACTCTGTTGTCCTCTTCTCGTCCTTCGTCCCCACTTAATACACGATCACTCTCTGTGATTTCATCTCCTTAGGTCTATACTTTTCAATGTCTTCCTTATCAATCACATTTTCAGTTATCTTTAGTTTTTCTTTTAGATACTTCTCCATTAAATTACACATCCTTCCAACCACAGGCATTAATGTATCTGTTGCCTTCTCAACATTACAGGCATATACTGTTCATGTACATTGTATATTCTTTTCACTGCATGTCTCTGCATGTGCACCACTGGTGTTGACCAAACGGAGGTGTGATCCAGGAGTATTCAGAGCGCTGTTAAATTTGAGTTCTGGCCATTGTATTACTCTCTTCAAATGCAGACTGCACAGCAAAGTCTTTCATGGAAGGATAAGCATCTTTATATTTCTATCCTTTTTTTTATATGTTTAATCTAATTTGATGATACTGAACAGTTTTGACAATTCTAAGTTTTGAGGATTGCTTCCTTTAAAACCCATGGTCTTTTTCTCCATTGGCAGAGGTAGGCAGGGTCATATATTCTTGGTATTATGTTGTATTCAGGATACCACCTAAATTGCCATATCCACTATCAAGTTTTATTCTGGAAACTTTTAAAAATGTCTGTGGAGACAAAGAGCGCTTCGTTGTGTGATATGCAGGTGATCTGTTGCTATAAAATGTTAGCAGAAAATTTGTTTTCTGGCTCAGAAAGAAAATTCCCCTCTTCTAGATCTGATGTTGCTTTTTGGTGGTACCTTCCACTGATTCATTTCTTTTGGGGATATCTTCCTTTCTGAGATTTTGGCTGAGCATTCACTAGGGTTTCACCTCTCTATTTCTCCTTGCCCTTACATATAGATTTTGACTCTTCATCTGACATCTTTTCTTCATATGTACAGTACATGTACTGTTTTGACAGGTGTGAACCATTTATCTCGCTTATTTCTCACAAAGAGTTAAAAGTTGTGACAGTAATGCCTGACAATTTCGAGGGACCAGGCTGAGGGTTTCTCGCTGCCCGAATTAAATATGAAGTGATGATTGCCCGAATAGAAACTTAGAAAATCCTTAGGAATAGGGTTGTGCCCAGCTCCAGGCTCCCCCGCCCCCACTGCCTCATATCCTATGCTTTATTGGTGCTTTATACAGCAATCACACATGAGATATACATATATTATATTTGTAATAGTAACTTCAATAAGGTATTATAATTTATACCTATCAATTATTAATTTGATTTTCGGTAGTGTGCAAACAGTTATACATTAAATCATGATAGAGAGGGAGAGAGAGATTTTACTGGAAAAATGAATAATTGCAGCTAGGACTTAATTGACATGGATTACATTAAACAGAATATCTTTGCAAAATGAAAAAAGTATTTTAAAAGATGCGATATGATATAAATGATAGAAATAACAAAGAGCTAGCTAGATTACTCAGAAATTAAGATATCTTGGGAAAAATCTGCATTATAGTTCAAGTTCATCATGACTCTCAATAAAAACTTAAATGTTCGTGAAAGGAGCATCATCATGCGTTCTTTTATCTACCACACACATTAATGACTTTTATTACTGTTTGCAGAGGTTTATTACTGTACTTTCATTCACAAACTAAACAAAAATGTATTTTATCAAATTCACGTCATTCGGTAATTCATTGGACAGGGAAGGCCTACTATGAGGGAAGGATTGTAATAGTGTTCATATTCCCCGATGCAATCGTACAGTGAGTCTGTGATCCTTTATTACATGAAGACAAATTCATTTGTTTCAGAGAGGTATTTCGATTTCAAATATAAGATATGTCATGTCTAAGTTAGTCACATGGTAACCTTAAATACCATGTACTCGCAGCCTGTTTGCACATTAGCTAATCTCTTCTCTTTTGCGGCGGCAAATAAAAATCAATTTGACTGATCGAGAAAAAAGGAGAGTAAAAATATATCTCATGTGACTATAAAAACACCTAGGAATGAGTAGAACACTTTGCCAACGATTCGGCTGTGTTTTTCATTTGATTTCCTGGCTGAAATGCAGCTCCTTTTACAGTGACTGTTGTCCAAGCAAGATTTTTTATCTAAGCGAGGGCGCCCTTTACAGATATTATTGAAAAAATCATTTGATGTGTCTATATAAACAGGCCCTGTATTTTTTAAATAAGTGATATGATATGATCTCCATAATTTAATCTGACAACAAATTTATGCTTCCTATGAAATTATTCAACCCAAAAAGATTGTTTATATCATATTGGATGGCGGCCATTTTGGATTTTTGCATTTTATGCGACCACCTTTAAAAATTTGCGAGGTCTCCTCGACTAACATTGATTAGTAGGCCAAAAGGAGTATTCATGCCAAATTTGGTGCTTTTGTCCACTCTGTCACGAAAATTTCTTTAACTAGCGACCCCACTAGAACATAAGCCCGGTGGGAAAGGTTGTCACAGACTGCAGAATTGACTTTGAGCACATGTGGGAGAGCAGGATCTCATGTAGTCTCTTCAACAAGACTCACAAAGTACTTGTAACATTGTTGATGTGCAGAGCTTTGTACTGCCTGCCAAGTTGTTACACATGGTCCAGTGCATCTCTCACAAATGAAGCTCTCTAACACTGTTTCTGATGGCTCCGGAAGGGATATGTGAGCACCAGCGGCTGGATTTTAATTATCTCGGCTTGGCAGCTAGTCTCTGACTGTATTAATTTGCCTGCCATTTTGCTAGCACCATCATGGGTTCGAGCTCTGACTTGCTCACTGGTACTTGCAAATCTTTGGTACATCAATTTCCGTCTTGCCTGAGCAGTCCTGGCTGAAGTCTTCTTTCACCTCAAATGATTCGGTTAACATACCGACTGCAGATTGCCTCCTGTTTTCTCCCAGTGGAATCCTGAGTGCCATCAACAATGACAAACAATTGCATTCGCCTGTTGTATTTCAATAGAATGCAAATTTCATATACATGTACATGTATAAGGTGTTGTTAGTTAGGACAAACATTTTAATTTGCCTGACCTAGCAACACTTGATGTATGCAATCCGCATTCACACTATTGAAATACAATAACTTCTAACAGGTGAATGTAATAGTGAATGTAATAGTATATATAGTATAAATAGTATAAATAGTATAAATAGTATAGTGTCATTGGGTGATCAACAGCATAGTAGGTCAAGTAGACAATATTGCTTATTGCATTATTCACAAGGGAAATGTTATATGCATATTATGGGTTAAAACAGCTGTCATCCTTTCTCTTCAAATCTGTAATTTTGTAAGTGCTATGGTACTTTCAGTTTTTAGTGCTCCTGAGTATTCAATATTATTATTATTATTAAACAGTAAACAGGAACACTGAAATAAAACAAAAGAATTTATACAGCATACATTCAGTGTATGCAATGTAAATTTCACTCGGTTTTAGTAATGCTATAAAAAAAACAAATTCAAATATATAGAAATTGTATTGTATGATATTGTAATAAGTTGTGATTTGTAAGTTTTGGATGGTAGGTGTCAGGCCCGGGGGGGGCACTCACGTATATTGGTGGTACGGGGACGTGCCGCTTTGATGACCCCCTTTTTCAGACCCCGATTTCCGTTCTCTAGATACTCAGTTCCGCTCAAGAGCCGCTAAGCCCCGCTCTGAAGACCCCCGTTATGAAACATATCCGTTCGCATGCGGCCGCCGGGAGCGTGGCGGAGGCAGTGGTCGCTCGACCTGGTCTCGCGCCCTAGGCCCTTTCGTCGCGCGAGCCTTGAAAACTGCTCCAGCTAGCTAGCTACTAGCGCTACACGGCGCGGGCGCGGCCCTCGGCGCGGCCCGTCCCGAGATCCTGCGATAGCGAAGGTGTACCGCCGATAAAGCGAGGTTAGTTTTGTAGTTCCCTAGACCCTGTTTTTCACTCTGCCCAATAGATCATAGTTCCCAAGACCCCGTATTTTACACCTTGAAGTCAGTTCCTTAGACCCCCTTTTCGGGGATTCGTGAGGCACACCCCCGTCAAAATATAATTCGAGTGCCCCCCCCGGGGTGTCAGGGGCGGTGATTTCTTGTCATGGCGGGGCGGGGGGGGGGGGGGTGTGTCTGTGACAGTTATTCCAAGAAGATTTGCATTTTACAGTATTAAAATTTTGCATTTGGGCAGATTCCTTAGTAAATTTTTTTGCACTATTTTACAAGGTCGCCGATGATAGCGAACGAGGGAGAAAATTTTAGTTTGGAAAAAAAGTTTGGAACAGCTTTATAGAGCACATTCGATTGCACAATTCAAGCATTAAATCACCATTTTCACCGAAAAAACCCCCAGATATTTCTTTCTCTTTTTGTTGTTGTGGGGCAGGGGGGGGGGATACACCCCTCAAATAATTCCAGGAAGAGGCGCCCCCATTCCCCTTGAATTGCTCACCCTGCAATAGGACTTAGTACCTACATGTATAGGGTTTAGAATGTATTGTAAAACACAGAGGAATCTCTGTCTAAATAATATACCTACGGTTTAAAGATCTTCTGCAATATAATACAGTTTATTGTACATGTGTACGAAGGAGCGTAGAGAGAAAATTTCCTATTTGTGATGGTGAAAGTTTACATTTAAAGTGTACTAATCGCTGAAAAAATAATTTGTACACAGCTAAGAAGTATAGAATCAACTTCAAAGAACTTTATCTGGCATTCTATACATGTAAGTCAACAGTAGTATAAAGGAAATAAGGATAACATGAAGGTGCGCACGCGGAAAGTTACTCCCGAGTTTGGTTCCACACAAGCCCTTATCTTGATGAGCGTGTATGGGTGCGTCAAGTAGTCTACCATACTCATTAGTCTCTTTTACGCTTGTAGAGAGTGTAATTAAACTTGCAATATTTACTACAATAAATTAATGTATCTACCTATTATTGCTAGTTTGGTCCAAACTACGCTACCACCGAGAAACTAAAAGTCACATTCGCGCACGCCCCACCCCCGTATGACGCCTTCCCATAGTCACATGCGCGAGCGCACGCCCGCCATCTTCCTTTTTTCATTCTCGCTGCCGTAGAATAAACACATCAAGATAAGTCACTGCGCCAAAATTTGAGATTCTTCTCTAATTTGCGCTTTTTGATACTGCTTGACAAATAATTCCGTTCTCCTTTTAATCCTTATTAATTTGGTGGAACGGACTTCCCAGTCATTTTTTTTTGTAAGACAGGAAATTAGTTCATTTTCTGTCTCGCTTTTCTTCCCCTTTCGTTCCTCCCGGCGACATAGCTTTACGCACGTTCGCTGGGCTAGCAATCCGCTGCTTAGCGCTTTGTTTACTTTCGTTAGGGTTTTCCCTTGTTGGCTGTTCGTGCATAGCCCCCGGGGTGTTGTTTTTGTTCCCTTCGTAGGTAACGCTTTTAGTTGTATTTTCTTTAGAAATACTACGTGCTAATTATTTATTTACACCCTTACGTTCTTGTCTCTTATTTCTTATCATTTCAGGATCAGTATGAATTCGTCTGTTTCTTTGAATCCTGTTACCCGTACCGGCCCCGCCAGTGTGCAGGCTGACACGGCGGAAGTTAGTTTCACGGTTTCATCTCCGATGATACGCAGTACACTAACTACCGGGGGTACGGGCGTGAAATCGTCGTCTTGTTCAGGGATTATTTTCCCAGGCTTGTCGACGAAAGGTAAGTTAGGGACCCCTGCGATCAGTGGGTCTCGGACAGGGACAAGCACCTCGTTGTTTGCTAGCCCGGCAGCGGCCGGGCTCGGCTTTACAACAACAGTCGGGACTCGCAGTCCCGGCGAGGGGGTCGTCGGATTACCGACCACTGGCCCCCGATCTCAGGGCGTGAGTGTCGCCGGATTACCGGCCACTGGCACTCATGTCCGCTCAGGGGGAGCCGTCGGGGCACCGACCACTGGCTCCCACCTGAGCAAAGACGCTGGAGTTTCTCCTTCCAGTGTTCTATATACTCTTAGTGACTCGGCTAGCCCTGACTCAGCCCTAGTCACCACGGAGACGGCTACCCCCCGTTCTAAACGGGCCAAGCGTAGCCGTGAGAGATCATCTGAGCGCCCTGCCAAGCACGGCCTCTCAGGTACGGCCGAGGTGCCGACTTCTTTGCCGGAGGGCTCTGCCCCCCCTTGCAAGAAGTCCAAAGGGCACCATTCGGCCAAGTCTCTCTCTAAGTCAAAGTCCAAGGTTGCCTCGGGTACACCTATGACTACGACTAGGAAGAAGTGCAAGGCCTCTTCTAAGACGCCAGACCCTTCTCCTTCGGCGGTCGATCAGGCGGAACTTCTTCGTTTCTTGAAGATAGTTGTGGAGAAGAGCGGGTGGTTACCCGCTACCTCCCAGCCGACCGCGGGTGGCACGGACCCACCCTCGGACCCTGACCAGTCCGTGGACTTGGGTGATCCGAACCTTGACCCGGTTATACCCGGTTCCGGTTCGACGAGATCCGACCCCGAGTTACCGGTTTCCGGTCTCGGTTTGTCGGTATCCGGCCCCGGTTTGCCGATATCCGGCCCCGGTTTGCCGATATCCGGTCCTAATTTACAGGTTCCAGGCTGTCAAAAGCCTCTTGCTCATGACAGATCAATACTATCCGGTCATGATTGGCCCCTTGAGGGTCATGCTCGATCCCGGCAGGCCCAGAGCCGCCCGGTCAGAGCTGCTCCTACTCCGGCGGCGCTTGGCGCCCCTCCCGGTGAGGAGACTTACGGCTCGTGGATGCACCCGCCCCCCTGGGGCCAGGTTTCCCACATAGCCGACCCTGATGTTGACTCTGATTCCGAGTCACAAGCCAGTGCGGTCCCCCAACCCCCTCGTGGTTTGGCAGCTGACGCGCAGGCTCTTTTGGAGAGATACTTACCTGAGACTTTCCCGCCGGCCCAGCCGGACTCGGCTCAGGCTTCTCTTCTCTTCAGGCAAAGGGCCCCTTCATCGGGGATACCCCTTACTGACGATTTCAAGACTGCCTATGAGGGCATAGCTGAACAGTCGTCGCTGCCTGGGGCTTCAATTGGTAGGAAGCGTCCCTTTGCCAAGGAATACGCTTTCCGACCCCAAGATTCAGTTGGTTTTTTCCAACCGAAGAAATTCTCGCCTGACATCGGGCATGTCGGGGCGAGACTTGGCGTGAACTTCAAGAGTAGGAGTTACACAGCCAAGGATAGGCAGGCACGTGACTTTGAGACCCACGCCAGATCTGGCCTGCGGCTCACGGCCTACCTGGGCTCTTTAATCAGCCTCAGGGTCAGGTCTCGGGAACTTCAGGTTTCCGAGTCTGACGGCTTGGTTTTGGACGAGATCCTGCTTGTTTTGACAGGATCTCTGTGGTCGCAGCTGACTGCTGCAGCTGTCCAGGCCACGAACTCTAGGAGAGAGATTGCTCTCTCGTCCTTAGGGGTTCTGGAGAGGGATATCCCCTCCCTTTTGGCGGGGATTCCCCAGTCGGGGGAGCATCTGTTTGGGGGTCAGTTCGCAGCTGTTCTTCAGCGCGAGATCGACTCCCGTAAGCAGGCGGCTGAATTGTCGAGGCAATTCCGTCCACGTCAGCCGGCTCAACCTCCTAAGCCGAAGGCTAGGACGTCGGTGCCCCCCCTTCCACGCCATCAGCGGGTGAGCTCGGCTCCACCTCGCGTGGCGTTACCTACCGGTCAGCAGCCCAAGTCTGCTCGAGGTAGGGACTCTCCCAGAGGTAAGGGGAGTAATAGGGCCCGCGGCAAGGCTCCGGCCAAGCCCAAGCAGGCCTTTTGAGGGTGCGCCCCGAGCAGTGGATCACCAGGTAGGCGGACGACTACGGTATTTCCTTCCCGCTTGGGAAGCAATTACCGAGGACGGCTTCGTTCTCTCAGTCGTGCGAGACGGCTTCTTCATAGAACTTGTAGAGCCCGTCCCGCACGGCGCCATCCGTATCCGCCCGCCAGTCTCGTCCGCTCTTCATCAGCAGCATATCTCGGCCGAGATACGATTACTGCTGGAGAAGGGCGCTATAGAGAAGGTGAGAGACCACCCACATCTGTGTCTCTCCCCGATCTTTGTGATCCCAAAACGCTCGGGGAAGCTGAGGATGATCCTCAATATGAAGGTCATCAACACCTTTATCCCTCCGGAACACTTCCGGATGGAGACACTAGCGTCCATTCTGCCGACAATCGAGCGGACAGATTTGGCGATTTCGCTAGATTTGAAGGACGCATATTTCCATATCCCGATACATCCACGCTCGCGGGATCTATTGGGATTCGCCTTCCAAGGCGAAACTTTCAGGTTTCGTGCCCTACCATTCGGGCTGAGACCAGCTCCCCGTGTCTTCACCCGGGTAGTGTCAGCTCTAGCCGCCTTCCTAAGGAATCGCGGTCTCCGACTCTTTGTCTACCTGGACGATTGGCTCCTGGTAGCACATTCAGAGCCTGTGCTCCGAGACCAGTTGCACCTCCTGCTCCAGACTACTCAGGAGCTAGGATTTATAGTCAACTGGGAGAAGTCGGAGCTGTCTCCCACTCGTACCCCAGTGTACTTAGGTGCGGAGATAGACATCCCGAATCAGGTCGCCCGCCCCAGCCGCGACAGAATTCGGACGATTACGTCAGCTGCTCGGTCCTTGCGTCTTTCTCGCAAGGTACGGGCCAAGCGCTGGCTTCAATTTCTGGGCTACCTCGCAAGTCTAGTGGAGGTACTGCCAGACTGCAGACTTCTGATGAGGCCCTTCCAGTGGCACCTTTTGAAGTTCTTTTCGCCGAGCGTAGACTCCCTCAGAGTATGGATTCCATTACCGAGGGAGATCAGACGTCTTCTCGCCCCCTGGGCAGACGAGACATTTCTTGCGCGAGGCAAGCCTCTCCGCACCCCTCTTCCGTCAGTGTCCATCTCGACGGATGCGTCCCTTCTGGGCTGGGGCGGCCATTGTGGGGACGAGATGATTTCGGGGGACTGGTCTCATCTGCACACTCTTCCCCATATCAATGTACTGGAAATGCTGGCGGCATTCATGTCGCTCCGCCATTTCAGGCGCACGATTGTGGGGCACTCCGTGCTTATCCTTACGGACAACACCACGGTTGCTGCCTACATCAATCGTCAGGGTGGAACTCGTTCAGTTTCCCTGAACTCTCTTACCGCCCAGTTATGGAGGTGGTGTCGGACAAACAACATTGTCCCGATAGCCTCTTACATTCCCGGACAAGAGAATCTTATAGCAGACTTTCTGTCCCGGGGCAAGTGTCTCCCATCCGAGTGGTCCCTCCATCAGGAGGTTTTCGATCTTCTCCGCGCTACTTGGGCGCCGCTAGAGATCGATCTGTTTGCGACCACTCTCAACCACCGTCTTCCGAGGTACTGTTCTCGGGTACGGGACCCGGAGGCTTGGGCACTCGATGCCTTCGCTCTCCATTGGGGACATTTTCGAGGGTATGCTTTCCCTCCGTTTCCTTTGATCCCTCAGGTTCTGAGAAAGATCAAGGAGGATCGAGCGTGGGTCCTGTTAGTAGCCCCGCGCTGGCCGAGGAGACCCTGGTTTCCTCTACTCCTGTCCCTCCTGGCGGGACAGCCGTTTCCACTTCCACTGAGGCCGGACCTTGTGTCCCAGCCTCTGTCCGGGATCCTCCATCATCGGCCCGAGGTCCTTCACTTGACCGCTTGGCCGTTATCGGGGGAGACGCTAGAGCTTCGGGACTCTCTGAGAGAGCCTCTCAGTTTATAGTCCAGAGTCGTAGAGATTCCACTAGATCTCTTTACAACTCCCGTCTGGAGGCCTTTTCAGTTTGGTGTGAAGACCTCGGGGTTTCACCCCGTGAGGCTTCTGTGGGCACTATTGCAGATTTTCTGATCTCCTTATTTGATAAGGGTAGATCTCTTTCCACTATCCGTGGATACCGCTCTGCCATTGCTGCCATTCATGTTGGCTTTCCGGACGGCTCGGGAGTTTCTAGCTCCCATTACCTGACTAAGTTGCTGAGATCGTTTTTCCTACAACGACCAGCAAATCCAAAGCTGTCTCCTGCTTGGAGCCTTCCTAAGGTTCTGGACGCGCTATCAAAGCCTCCCTTTGAACCGATGAGCAAGGCTTCTCTCCATCATGTGACTGTCAAGACCATTTTTCTTATCGCCATAGCTTCAGGGCAAAGAAGCTCTCTTCATGCTCTTTGTACCTCTCCTGGTCATATCCGTTGGGAAAGGCAAGGTGTTCGCCTTATCCCCAAGCCCTCCTTTGTAGCCAAAAACCAGACGGCTTCCTCCGGATCGGTTGAGGTGTTTCTCAGCCCCCTGTCAGACTTCTCCTCAGTCAAGGAGGACAAAGTCTGGTGTCCGGTGAGGGCGCTAAAATGGTACTTAGACAGAACCAAAGATTGCCGCTCGGACGAGCAACTTTTTCTCATTACTCGCGAACCTTTCTCCCCTGCTTCTAGAGAATCCATCTCTAGGTGGATTGTCGAGGCCATCCAGGCCGCTGGCCCAGAGGCCCTTCTCGCGGATAGCAAACCTAGAGCGCATGATACCAGAAGCATTAGTACTTCTTGGGCGCTTTTTCAGGGCATTGCCCTAGAAGACATCTTGAGGGCCGCTTTTTGGCGGTCTCCTAACTCTTTCACTTCTTTTTATCTGAAGGACATTCCTTCAGGAGAAGTGCAGTTTGCAACTTCGTCTTTGAGGGCGGCATCTTCTGCCGTTGACCCCCGTTAGTCTTCTTCCCTTGGGACATGCCACCCCGGATTTTTATCCGTGCTAGTCTAGCAATAATAGGTAGATACATTAATTTATTGTAGTAAATCAGTAAAATCATACCTGATTTTGTTATTTGCTAAATAAATTTATGTATCTACCTATGTCCCTCCCTCTGTCCCCTCTCCTTGCCCAGCAACATGTCCTAAACGTTGTCTCTGGCAGCTCGTTAGAGGAAGATGGCGGGCGTGCGCTCGCGCATGTGACTATGGGAAGGCGTCATACGGGGGTGGGGCGTGCGCGAATGTGACTTTTAGTTTCTCGGTGGTAGCGTAGTTTGGACCAAACTAGCAATAATAGGTAGATACATAAATTTATTTAGCAAATAACAAAATCAGGTATGATTTTACTGATCTCTTTGAAGAAGTGATATTTGAACCCCAATGTATAACGACATGGAATCTCTAACATACAGAGCAAAATATTTCTTGGTGTTGGTACCCTTTAAGAGCCTAAACAGGGTGGTGTTGAAGTCGTTGTATTCACTATTTGCTGTACATTTTTTTTTAGTCTTCAAAATTTCCTGATAGGTGTACATGTGCATGGACATCATTACTAGTTTCATCCTTCAAAACGTCAATGTTTTCTGCAGATGAAAACTCAAATGGGTCAGAATGGTAAATGTGAATAGTAAAATCAAACAAGAATTATTTTCTGAGTATACTAAATGACTGGAAATGAATCACAATGTAGAAATTGTATGTTGAAATAATATGTTTTTCTCTCTTAGTTTAGTAAAATGTTAATGAAACATATCTTTATTCATGTATGTTTTATTCCATTTCTTGTAATACATGTATACTAAATACATGTAATTATGCTAGGATGTTGATATTTTAATTTGTCGTGGTAATAGCTCAGAAGAAATACATATACATTCTAGGGTGCTATCTATGTCTGTAATGCACAAAACATTCTTGTTAGAGTACAGAAGGGGCATTGCTTTTTCTTGTGATGTAGAAAAGAAATTAAAAAAAATTTCAATGTAAAGCAATATATATTTCTACTTTTCTATTTTTATTTTAATAAAGTATAGATATACATGTAAATACTAAATATATGTTTTTTGTATCGTTTGTCAGTTTCTCTCTTGGTTGTCAACAATGCGTTTCTATGTAACCTGATGAATATGTGACACACACACATATATACAAAATTTTTTTAATGAACCCGTTCGAGTTACTGAATTCTCTTATTCATATTAGCTTAATACAAGGACGACCTGGTTCCCGTAGGCAACGGGTTAAAAGCCTTGTACAGTGATGATATTGAAGGCTTGATTCATTGTGGGAATAGCCGAAGTGCTAACACAAATGTGGGTAAAAGTTTTTGTTTCCTTAGTTTTACAATGAAAGGGTAAACAATTACAGTGGACACTCACTATAACAAAGACCTTGGGACCATGAAAATCACCTTGTTATATCAGGAATCTCATATCAGGGTTAAAAAAAAAAGGACATGAAGACCTGGAACCACTAAAATTACTGTTTTATATCAGGAATCTCATTATATCAGGGCTCTTTATAGCGAGTTTCCACTGTACATGTTATATAGAAATGATTGAACTTATTACTTTTTAACAATTTAAAAGTATGAACTGTTATGTTTGTATAGAAGTACCGGTAGTCAAAGAGCAGTAACTGGAAAGTGCATATTTTGGGTACCATATCCAGCTTTGCAATTGTTAACACACTTCTGGCAGGCACACAACAAAAAAGTAAGATTTTCCTCACAATTCTATGCTGCTTTGATTGTGAGCATAAGAGTGTCATACAATTCTTCTTGCGGATGTTCAGTTTACTTAAAATTCACTAGGTGTTTGACAGGAGGTAAAGAATGAATGGAAAACAAAGTACAGTTAAACTTGCATAACTGAAAGATGCACAAGTTGAACCTTCCCCAAATCCAATCAATATCTTTGACTAAACTATGCAAAATACATGTTATTTACATTTCCTAAGTCGAATTTTACACAAGTTGAAATATTTTTCGTTGGTCCCAACAGATTTGACTTATGCAAAGTTAACTGTACCTTGTCCAGGAGCTCTAAATGATTTTCACCTTACTGCATTTAGTACACGTATTCCACTTCAGGCATAACTTGAGGAAAAAAACACCTGACATCTGAGAATTTTTAATATTGCCAAAACTCTACTGAAAATTAAAAATCTAATGAAAAGTTTGGTGGCCATATCAAAACTTTATGTGGGTTTATGTAGTTTCAATGATATACAATATGAGAGTTTGGAAGAAAAAAAAGAAACGAACCAAACCAAAGGAATTGGAATATTGTAATTTGCTTGTTTTATTAACAGATAAATGTAAGAGTACAAAAATAATTATATTGATCATCTTCATATACACTGTATTTCACCTTTGTACATTATTAATATGTGACTTTGATCAAAAGTCTAAATAAGGAATATATATATAACCCATACCCAAGGCAGGTGAGACAAAAATCAAAGTCCTCTGTTTTTAATCATGAAATTTTGATGACACACCTTGTGTTCAATCTCCTTCCTATTTCTCTATTATCTTACTCATGATGGTAAAAATTAGCATTGTCCCGTATTATCTCCATTTTACCCCGACAAAATTTTGATGATACACCCTGTAGTCAATGTCCCTCAAATTTCACTACTTTCTATTGATGGTAATAAATAAAAGCAATGTCCTCTCATACATACATGTATCTCATTAACATACATGTATCTGCATGAAATTTGCTGACACACCCTGTAGCCAATACCCTTCATCTTCCATGCTATTCATAATGTTAATGAATAAAAAGTTTAGTCCTCTGTCATCGCTCTTTCTTCAGGAAATGTTGATGACACACCTTGTAATCACTCTCCTTCACAAACATGTATCACTTTGATATATTCATGATGGTAATAAATAAAAATTATAGTCCTCTTTTTGTTCATTATAAAATATTGATGACACAAGTAGTATATCTCCTTTCATACATGTGTATATATCATCATTTTCTTTATTCAAGGTCATATTTTAAAAATCGCCCATTGTTATCTTTTTTCCTTCTCCAGGAAATGTTCATGACACACCTTGTAGTCTTCTAATGAACCCACATCAAATCGTCCTGAGATGTCATATACATAGACTGGCATCCTAGGAGAAAATAACAAGAAAACAAAAAATGTCTTGCTATAAGTTACATCTCAAACTCTTCACAAAACAAATATTCTTCAACTAATTTTCAGGAAATAGGTACGCTGGTTTGTAGCCTCCTAAATTCCTTCCTATATTTAAGGGGGCTAAAAAAATAAAGGCAAAATCATTGACTCCCGTTGTTCCATAAATTTATGTTTAAAAAAAAAAATACATGAAAAGAATCACTCCAAGAAGGTATCAATGCACTAAAAAGAGCCCCCCCCCCCCTTGATGCTTACTGTTTAGACTTGGGAGGAAAATAAAACCAACCTACAACCACCAGTACACAACAAGTCACATAATCTGGCATTCATGTATCTGTGTTGTTCACTGGACTCATTGTTTAAAGGGAAATCCTACCTTAATAGCAAGTTTTTCTGAGAGAAAGTGGAAAAATCAGAGAAGCCGATTGGTGAAAGTTTGAACAAAATTGGACAAGCAATACGAAAGTTAGGAATTTTGGAAAGTTGTAAACACTATACATATGGGAATTTCAAATTGGCTGAATCGGTAATGTCACCTAGATGCAGTGATGGACAACTCCCCTATTTGCTCCAACAGAAAAAATGACTAAAATGCCATTTTTTTCAAAAAGTATTACTCAGTAGGATCTTTTTCTTTACAAAAATATATCTTGAATACTGCCCTGAGGGAAAAGGCACTACGGAGAAAACCGCAAATTAATGATATTTTTGTGTACAGGAGAGTTGACCGCCAGTATGTCACAATCGACTCACCAAATTGCCAACTTGAGATTCGCATGGATTTTTAGTGATCTCATTTTTCAAACATCCATAACTTTCTTATTCCTTGTCCAATTTCTTTCGAACTTTCACCATCCTGTTTTTCCTAATTTTCTGCTTTGACAGAAATCATCTTATTACCAAGGTTGGATTGCCCTATAAAGAAAAATGTGTAGTGAATGAATTAAACAGAATAGATACCAGGAATAAAGATTACCTGGAGTAAAGATACTTGATCAAGTTTCCTGTTGCATCTCTTTCTTTCATTGGCCTATCCTGTCATAGCAGAAGGAAGCAGAAAACACCATTTAAAAAATTTCTGAGAGAAAAAAAAAGAGTTGAATGGCATATATATTTCCACTAGCTTGCTTTGTTGGGACCACAAAAAAATAGTTCCACTTGTGCAAAATTTGACTTAAGAAATGTAAATAACACATGTTTTGCATAGGTTGGTCAAAAAAATTGATTCGACTTAGGGAAAGTTCGACTTATGGGACTTCGAGTTATGCAAGGTTAACTGTACATTTGACGAGCAATCGAATATTCTACACTGAAGTGCATGTTGAGAGGAATATATATGTGGAATTTTGTCTAATAAACACTTACCTCTGAAAGGAAACTATCCAAAAGGGTTAAACTTTGTTGGGAAAACAGGTAGAAGCATGGGCACTGTGGGAGACGATTATAATAAAAGATGAACTTTTTTTAAAAAATACACAGATGGTGCCATAAAGAAATGTAAAGTCATGGTTAAATGAATTTTTTTGGGGGTCATAATGTATCATACACATTATTGGAATAATAATGCAGCATTGTTACTACTTGCTGATTGCTCATGACAAACCCAGCCCCAATAATTAGGGTATTGTGTCGTACAATGTTCATCTGGGTGACCGAACCTGATTCTTCATGCAGTTCTCATTCAAAATGATGCTGAAATTTTCATTTCGCTTTATAACATTTTGTTACGTAACATTCAAACAAGAGGATAATTACTTATTGTAGAGCTTTACAGTTATCGTAAAGAACGTGATATAGTTTAGCTCATCTGAATGGGGAAGGGGGATAAATGACTTACAGCTCTCCTTGAGGGTGTGTCTTCTGGGTTGGGTTTTTCCAAAAATCCTGTGACCTTCATCTCAACGTTGACCTCTAGAATACCTCGCTTTACAACCTCTGAAATGTAACGAGAAGAATCAAAGTATAACCAGGCATGTGTGTAGAGGATCATGTATTTCTTTCAAGAATGTACTGTATATGCCATATATTTCGCGGGAGTTTTATTTTCGTGAATCGCGAGTGGGTTGCAAATTGAACAACACGCAAAAAGATAGCCAACATGTGTAGTTGGTTGAATTTGTTGTCTCCTGGTCAGAAATTCACCACTTCGCTTTGCAAAATTACATCATCATTGCTGTTTTGTAGATTTGAGAATTTCCCAATTGCGAAGTCAAACCACTCACGAAATAGTCTGGTTAGTCCTTTTCCCGAAAACTTATGGTGTATACAGTATGCATATTTCTCCCTCAAATTTTCTCGGGCTATCATTTCTCAAAGATATAGAATGATTTTGCATTTAATTTCATCCTAGAGGGTATCGATTGAAATTTTCAGGGTCTGTATGCATGAGTCCCACGTTAAAATTTTGAAATTTTGGGGGTAAAGAGAATCTAGGCATCTAGAGTCAAAATATTTGGGCCCATGTGTCCTGGGCACCTGTTAGTGTTGATCCCTTAATATAGAGTTAGGGTTAGTGTTGTAATCTATAGGTTAGGGTTAAGTATAGGCAAGCTTCTTGGCTTTATCAAATCCCAAAGCAATTTTTCAGGTTGAAAGTATGCACTGACACATTTACTGGTCCATAGTGTTGATCCCTTGATATAGAGTTAGGGTTAGTGTTGTAATCTATAGGTTAGGGTTAGGGTAAGTATAGGCAAGCTTCTTGGCTTTATCAAATCTCAAAGCAATTTTGCAGGTTGAAAGTATGCACTGACACATTTATTGGTCCATATTGAGTGAAATATGGCCTTTTGACATTCCAGGGAGGCGGTTTGGGAGGACCAAAACTATTTTGGAGATTGAAAGTAGGCCTTGACTGATTTATTACCCTGGTCGGTACGCTTGTTGTGGGAATCTACACATGGTTTTTATTTCCTGAAATTCCTCAACCATGGTATCAACACCAAAGGCGTTATGTACTGGCGAGAAGGCTGGGTATAGGTACAGTGTTGGGAAAATGTGACAGTTAGGAATTCAGTTAGTGTAAGGAATTGATACATGTAGCAGAAGCAATTGTCACCAGAGCATGTGTCACACAACCTATTCGCACTCACCTTCATGGGGAACATGGTTGGAGACGACCATGCTGGCATCGGGGAAGATTTCTTTCCTCTTCTGGTAGGAGGCTAGGAAATCGGTAAGGGAGAAGTCATCATAGAAGAGGGTATCCCTAGAGAGACAAAACACAACAAAAATAAAAATGAATGGTCAATAACTTTTGCAAAAATGATATTTTTTTAATGCTGATGATGGTGATAAAGATGATGATGATGATGATGATGGTGGTGGTGATGATGATGGTGGTGATGATGGTGGTGGTGATGATGATGGTGGTGGTGATGATGGTGGTGATGATGATGGTGGTGATGATGATGGTGGTGATGATGATGGTGGTGACGATGGTGGTGATGATGATGAGGGTGGTGGTGATGATGATGATGATGGTGGTGGTGATAATGATGGCGATAATGATGAGGGTGGTGGTAATAATAATGATGGTGGTGGTGGTGATGATGGTGGTGATGATGGTGGCGATGATGATGATGGTGGTGATGATGGTGATGATGATGATGATGGTGGTGATGATGATGGTGATGGTGGTGATGATGGTGGTGATGATGATGAGGGTGGTGATGATGATGAGGGTGGTGGTAATAATGATGATGGTGGTGATGATGATGGTGGTGATGATGATGGTGGTGGTGATGATGGTGGTGGTGATGAAGATGATGATGATAGTGGTGATGAAGATGATGATGGTGGTGGTGGTGATGATGATGATGATGGTGGTGGTGGCGATGACGGTGGTGGTGGTGATGATGATGATGATGATGGTGGTGGTGGTGATAATGATGATGATGATGATTATAGTGATGGTGGTGGTGGTGATAATGATCTATTGACAAGTTGCTTCTACCTTTATCAAGAGAGCAATTTCTGAATTTAAAAGTGCACTATCTCTTTACATGTAAGAAATACTTTGGAGATAGGATACCAGTGCAGAAATTCCAAGGAGTCAAGCGTGAGTGAACTGTGACTCACTGTACATAGGATTGAGTATCCTTAACCAATTACCTTCTGGAACCGTATATGGGCCCTGAAAAAAAGCCTGTGGGAATTACAGATTTCAGCAATCAACAGGTTAACAGTGACTCACCCTCCTATAACAAGTACATCATCATCAATGCTGCCCTCTTTCACAGCCAGCTGGATGCAAGCCACAGCTCCAATTCTATCCTGCATGAACAGAGAAATAAGAAATTTATGCATTTCTGAAGTTATTATCAACTAAACACAAATTGGCACCTCTGTGACATATATTGCAGGCTCCTCTCCAATTTGCTCTGTACAAAGCATATAAGTGAAATGATTATATCTAGGGTGCATGTATGGGAAAATATTTGTGATTCTTTTTTTTTTTTACAGTACAAGGCAAATGGGAGAGGAGCTGCAAGATATGTCACATAGTTGGTAATTTGTGTTTGATTGATTACAACTTCAAAACTTCATAACTTTCTTATTTCTTATTTTTGCTCAGACTTTCATTGATCTGTTCCTTTAATTTTTCTCCTTCTTTTACAACCAAGTTGATATCAGGGTGGACTCCCCCTTCAATAAGATAATTGACTTAAGTTGTTGAGGGTAACTATTAAAATGGAAATAAAATAAATATACTTTTGGCTGGACTACTACTCCTGTCTCGAGACCCTTGACACAAAAGTGTCAATGAAATTGGCCTTATGGCAGGTTCCTGGATTTTTGTAGAACAAGCTTTAAAAGAGGACTCACTCACATCATTAGAGGAAGTACCATCGGATATCAGCCGGACTTGTTCCCAATTACTGGCCCAGGACTCAAACTGCTTCTTGTAGAAATCGTTTGTCTGAAAACAGAACATGTCAAATTACAGAGATAAGAATGGCTTTTGGGCAGTACTAAATAAGAATGTTTACAAATGAGCTCTTGAAATTGTGCACATATCAAGGTTCATATTCACTAGATACGAAAATCTACATCCAAAGCAATTTACCTCTAGAGATGAATCTATACATTTGTACTAGGAAGTAGTTTCTGAAATCATATCTTTCATTCACAGATTTTGTTGGCTTATTTTCAAAGTTAGTCAAACACCAAACAATCCACTTTCAAGAGGGGATGCCTCAGAGGCAATGTAACATATTGATCTACATTACAATAATTATGTTCTAACTTCTTTTTTTTGCAGGATTTCCACAGAAATTGGAGTACCAAATTCTATGACTTAATTTCCATGACTTTCTAGTTTCTATGACCATATAATTATCATTTTGGTATGGGTTGTGGTATCCAAGCAGCATATAAATACCACACAGCGATATATACTATTTCATGTTTGTGATGGCGACAAACGGGCCTCACCCATGATCAATTTTCATGACTTTCCATGACTTTGGGAGATTTTCATTCCTTTTACATGACTTTCCAGGTTTTTCCATGACCGTTGGAACCCTGTTTTTCGCATCTTAATACAAATCTACTAAGGGAATTCTTTTGATCACAGAATATAATAGAATAAGACATTACCACAATGAAGACAGGATCAGTGACATCATCCACATCCTGCCTCAAAGTCTGCATCCAGTGCGAAATGAGGGGCTTGGTTCCTATGGGAACCAAAGGTTTGGGGAGACCAATGAGATGGGAAAAGTTCCCGGAGGTGTCTTGGTTGATGCCTCGCTGGAGACGGGTGCCATACCCTGCGGCTAGGATGATCACCTTCATGGCTGGTTGCTCTGCCTTAAAAGAAAAAAAATTTAAGGAGTACTGTTAGATCTTAATTTCATTATTTATTATCCCACCACAGTGCAAAGCCAAAGGTTTGACCAGAGGCTTAAGATTTAATTTAATCAACCAATTAAAAAGTTAGATCTAACTTACACTTTTCAGTCATGTCAGTAAAGCTTAATCCAAAGACTCAAGAATCTTAGCTAAATCCAACTCTAATCTAACCTCAAACAAAACTTAAAAGCAGCTTTGCCTTATACTTTATATAGTCATGGATTGTATTTCCGAACAGCATTGTATTACCAAACGCCTAAAATGGCTTTCATACGCGTATGTTCTCCACACTATTTGACACACAGAACACAGGGCAGAAGATCATAAAATGAGACAAAAAACATAATATCTTATAACCTGCTCCCTCATCACCCCCAGTCTTCATCCCGTTGGGCCCAAATCGGGGTAGGTTGTGTCTTTTTCCCATAGGTGACACACGTTTGGTAATACAATACCTTTTTCAAGGGATCAAAAGGCCGCGTTGTTGGGAAGGGGTTCGCTCGGAAGGGAATATCGTATTAAATCTAGGTTGTCTTTTTCATATTCCACCAACTTCTTTTTCTGTAGGACTTTAAACATTCATTATGTAAGTTTGACAGATATTCGTTTGATATTTTATCTGCTATCGTTGATTTTCTGAAAAGTGTTTGGAAATAGGATCCACTGGCACTACCATACTTCGATCCTCCTCCTAAGCATGCACTCAAGGGACCATCACTATATTGGACTGTATCAATTTCAGCCTGTCATGACCTCTAAGTTGAAGAGGTAAAAACACCAATATAATCGGCAAAATTTTGAGAAAATACTTCCTTCTACATTTTAGAATGATAGAATATCTAATCATGCCAGATCCTTCGATAGGATCTTTATCATCTTGAAGACTTGATCAAGTGAAATTTTCAATCAGGCTGTTTTTGGTCGGTGATCTTGCTCCCCTCCCACTTACACTTATGCGAGGTTATTGGAGATAACCTCGCACTCTGTACCTTCATACCGTGAGCCAGGGGCGGCGCCAGGGTATTTAAATAGGGGGGGGGGGGGCAAAATGACGCATATAGCAACGTCGCACATCGAGGGTCTTGAAATAACAAATAGGACTATATTAAACAGTTTGAGTTATGTCATACTTGCATGGCCTAGCCTTCTCTTCTCCATTTACCCTTCTCTTTCTTTCTCCTTTTTTCCCCCTTCTTTTTTTTTTTTTTTTTTTTTTTTTTTTGCGCGCTTGAAAAATGATAGGGGAGGCAGCCGCCCCCCCTGCCCCCCTGTAGCGCCGCCCTTGCCGTGAGCAAGATCGTATCACTATCAGTAATCAGAGGATCTGGCATGAAATTAGATATTCTATCATTCTAAAATGTAGAAGGAAGTATTTTCTCAAAATTTTGCTGATTATATTGGTGTTTTTACCTCTTTAACTTTGTCTTCGAGGTCGTGACAGGCCGCAATTGACACAGCTCCATAGTATGATAGTGATGGTCCCGTGACTGCTCCCCGGGGGGGGCACTCACGTATATTGGTGGTACGGGGACGTGCCGCTTTGATGACCCCCTTTTTCAGACCCCGATTTCCGTTCTCTAGATACTCAGTTCCGCTCAGGAGCCGCTCAGCCCCGCTCTGAAGACCCCCGTTATGAAACATATCCGTTCGCATGCGGCCGGGAGCGTGGCGGAGGCAGTGGTCGCTCGACCTGTTCTCGCGCCCTAGGCCCTTTCGTCGCGCGAGCCTTGAAAACTGCTCCAGCTAGCTAGCTACTAGCGCTACACGGGCCGCCCCCGGCGCGGCGCCCGTCCCGAGATCCTGCGATAGCGAAGGTGTACCGCCGATAAAGCGAGGTTAGTTTTGTAGTTCCCTAGACCCTGTTTTTCACTCTGCCCAATAGATCATAGTTCCCAAGACCCCGTATTTTACACTTTGAAGTAAGTTCCTTAGACCCCCTTTTCGGGGATTCGTGAGGCACACCCCCGTCAAAATATAATTCGAGTGCCCCCCCCCGGGGACTGCTCCCCTCCTGCACACATACTTACGGCCATTACGGGCAAGATATCACACACTTTGCCTATGGGAGGCAATTGCTCACGGTAAGAAGGTACAAAGTGCAAGGTTATTTCCAATAATCTCGCATAAGTGTGATTGCCTCCTACTTATACCCCCCCTCCCCTCCTCTCCCCCCCCCCCCAAAAAAAAAGTCTCTGTCCATGCTGTCTCACTCCATCTCCTCGATCCTCAACATGTTACAAGCTCAAATGAATTCACTCTCATTCCGCATGAATGCATTGTGAATTTAAGTACAAATGTCAGAGAACGAATCTCATACTTACTGACAGTTAGCTAGGTTTTAAGTTCACAAGCATTCCTTGCTTTCATCCGGTGTGCTGTACTTGTGCATGATCATATTTGTGAAGTGAATTGGGCTTTAAACAAGCCCAAACGAAAGCCCAACGTATGGAACGCCGTGAAATCATACACTGGGCAATTTTTGTTATGGGAATTTCAGTTAAAGATCTGTGAAAGAAAGATAGATAAAGAGACTGTGTCGATTTATAGTGGATCATCTCATACTAGGAAGAAAAACTATTTGACAATAACAGCAAGGGCAAGGCTTCCCCTTTCCTAACGCCGCCCTAGTTATAGGGCCGTGGATAGGAACAATTTTCTCCCAGTTATTTTGTTATGTGTAATGGGGGGGGGGGGGTATAAGTTTGCCCCTGCCCCCACTCGATCTGGCACATATATACGGTGGAGGATTTAGGGGGCACATCCAGCCTGACATAACTACACAACTCAAAGAAAAAGAAAACAATGCGGACATTTTTCCTTTTCTTTTGTTCTCTCCTAGTTTTTTCTTCTTTTTCTTTTGTTGCTTGCTTGCTTGCTTGCTTAATTGTCAGGGAATTTTCGAAAAGGAACCCCAAAATAGTGATGATTTTCTGTCTGTTCTGTGCACCTATTGTATCCCATCCTTGCTTTTCATGGGACTCAAGTGTAAAAAACCCCAAACAAATAAATAAATACATAGATAAATGAATAGTAATAATCATCATATTCATCATCGTTATCCTCATATCATCATCGTTGTTTTTCGGGTTTGAGATTAAAACAATAAAGCCAACTATATATGGGCCACAGAACGGGGAGGGGGGGGGGGGCTGGCAACTGCAGCCCCCACTATAGACACGTTTCATAAAATCCCTGAAAAAGGTGCGAAATTGTCATTATTCGAATGAAATCAAATCAGCCCCCCCCCCCCCTCTTTCAAAAACGGCTCCGCAACCCCTGAACTTTATAAGGCAGAAGAAGAAACAAAATGGAGCTTTGCAGAAATAGGTATGGTTTGGTGCGTGAATTATTCCAGTCTCTCTGTGTAAAAGAGTATTCAAGTATATGTAAAGACACTTGCATTGATCATTGGTCCATGGAACATTATGAATTATTTATGAGCAGGTGTTCTACATAGCTATATGGCATGCATAAACATGACAATCATCATCATCATCATCATCATCATCATCATCATCATTCATCATCATCATCATAATATCCGGTACTCAGGACCCAAGCTGTGCCATGGAACGTTATCCCTGACACAATAAAATACTCTGCATCTCTTGCCAGCTTCTCAAGAAGGATGAAAAAATATTTCACTTCATCTTACAAATAATATGGTTTAAGCCACTTTCCCACACTCCATTTTGTCTATTCTCTCCCTTTATTCTCTCTGCCTCTTCGTGAATATTTCTCTTTTCCGTACTCCTTTAATGTTGCACCTCCATTCCCCCCCCCCTTTTTTTTTCTCTTTCCCCCTCTTTTCTCTCTCTCTCTCTCTCTCTCTTTTCCCTCCAACCAAGCTCAGCGGTCTTTTTCTTTTTTTGTATTTATTTTCTTTTTATATATTTATTATGTAATATTTATTATGTAATATTATGTAATATCATGTATTATGTACTATGGGCACCCTCGCCCCATGCTTTTGCTTTTAGAGGTGTGTCCTCCAACTATATATGTACCACATTGTCATATTTTTGGTTAAAAATACATGTACATTATTTTTGCTCATTTATTACTTTGTAATTTATTTGAAATAAATGTCTTCAAACTGAATTGAAATGATTTGTCATCATCATGATCATCATCGCATCATGGTATTCGTCATCATCATCATCATCATTATGATCACTATAAAATTGAGGGGGGAACTATCTTGTCCTTGCATGGCTCTCCATAGTAGATGGCTATTTTCCATCGAGATCGGTGCTATTTTTCTCAAGCGAAATAGCACAGCGTAAGATCAACGTATTAGGATTTCAAGCTAACAGAAGTTCCCAGACTAGACTCTAGATCTATCTGAAAACGCACCGTAAGTACGCTGGATGTATTTAGAATGTGATTTTGACGGCATATTGATTTACCTGATTGATTAATTTCGTGTTATTAGCTTCATTTGTGTAAATGTATGAAAAATCATCAATGAATGAGATTGATATCGCGCTCCTATTTCTCGCCACCATGTCCATGGCCTCGCCATACCTAACCTGCCCAGACTCGGCAGCTTACTTTAGCCGACGAGCCTGGCGGCGGTTCACGCTATGAATGAGTGCGCAGCAGACATGGGCACCATTGTTTTTTCAATGTTGAAATGACACTGCCGCCTTTTCTTGCGAAAATGGCATGGTTCTTGCTCTAATTTTGAGGAGTTTTTTTTGCAAACTTACTCTTTAGAATATCAGGAATAATATAAAATTAAGCTTTAGAAGAATATTATCAGATTTTTATTAAAGAAATTCTTGTTCATTCTGATTATTAAAGAAATTCTTGTTCATTTTCAGGTCAAAATCTTAGGTGCGCAGACCATGCAGACAGGGCTCCCCATCATCATAGACTACTACGCAATTCATCCCAAATTATGATTTTTTTTTTCATAGTGACATAGATCTAGTCCAGATAACAACTATCGACAAATAAACTTACATGCTACGAATGCCCTGAATTACCCAGCATTCGTGCTTGAACCAGAACTTCAGAAGAAAATAGACCTACGTTTGCCAACATATGTGCACATCAAGCATCAGATATTTCGGTTGGCAAATCCAGCAAAGACAGTACCGGTATATTCCTCTTATGCTTGTTAATGATCATTGAAATCATTTTTTCACAGATGTCGACCAAAGACCGAGATCGAGATAGGCATGGCGACCACAGCCGAGACCGAGACCGTGACCGCGAGCGGAGTCGCGACTTGCACTCAGATCGTCA
The DNA here is from genome assembly GCA_025618425.1 of Heliocidaris tuberculata. Taxonomy (NCBI): domain Eukaryota; kingdom Metazoa; phylum Echinodermata; class Echinoidea; order Camarodonta; family Echinometridae; genus Heliocidaris; species Heliocidaris tuberculata. Next base: position 21,308,522 of record CM046849.1, read on the forward strand.
CAGGGATCGGGGAAAAGAGCGGGAAAGAGATAGAGGCAGGGACAAGGATAGGGAGAGGTCGGAGAGGGACCGTGATCGGGACAAAGATCGCCATCGAGATCGTGATCGAGACCGAGACCGGGACAGAGACAGGGAAAGGAAGAAGGATAGAGACCGGTCAAGGCGATCAAAGTCGCCTAGCCGTAAGTCCAAAAGGTGAAGTTTCCAGAGTCAATGCTTGTATTATTTTATTGCAGTTGAGTTATTTATCAAAAGAATTGTATTTGATGGAAATGATGTAGAGACAGGGGCGGCACTACAGGGGGGGGGGGGGCCAGAGGGGGCGACCGCCCCCCCCCCTATGATTTTTCAAGTAGTGAAAAAAGAAGAAAAAAAAAGAAGAAAAAAGGAAGAAAAGGAGGAAGAAAAAGAGGAAGAAAAGGGAAGAAAAGGGAAGAAAGAAGAAAGAGGAGTATTAAAAAGAGAGGTCTTAAACATATAACTCTATATTACCCCTGTTATTTAATGGAGAAAAAATATGACGTCATCTTTAGGTCGTCTTGCCCCTCCTATCAAAATACCCTGGCGCCGCCCCTGTGTAGAGACAAGGGGGAAGAAAGATATTCAAAGATAAGTCCAAGATTTTTTATCCTGTACATATTAAGGTGATAGCCCTACAAGAGTTTTAAATCAAACCAAAAGTCCAGCTAAAGGATCCTTTTGAATTTTGATGTCAATTTACGTTCATGATTCCATAATATTTGGTACTTATGGGACAACGAATAACCCAAATCATCTACATCACTAAATACATACCTTGGATTTGTCCTTATTTGATGTTTGATTATTCACTTTCTGCTAAATATATAGACAAACATTTTTTTAAAGGAAAAATTACAAGGAAATTAGTCTGTCGACTACTGAATTCTCTAATTCCCATAGGGTTAATACAGTCACTAACCAGTTCCCATTGGCAATAGGTTAACACCAAAATCATTCTAACACTATGTTCTTGAAATGTTATGGCGGAGGTACGTGTAGTTCTAAGAAAAGTAAGAGATTGAAACACTTACTCCAGTATGTAATTAACCCTTACATGATGGGAATTATTTAATGGCCAAATTGATCCCATTTTGTTCTTCAAAGTGGCAACAATAATATTTTTCTTTTAATGCTACATGGTTCTGATAAGGTGTAATGTCATTGAAAACAATAGGCATGTTTAGGAACATTTTTGAAAAGTTGAAAAAATTGCCACTTTTGATTAAAAAACAGTGATTTTGAACCTCCCAATGTGTTGCCAATTTAAGGATTTTAAAGCTTAATTTTCCTTTGTAAAAATGCCTGGCATCAAATGCAATATGGTCATGCACCAAAACTGGAAACAGTTTGTGGAGAAATTTTTGCTCTTTCTTCTCATGCATCTCGTATATTTTTCAGGGCTCTGAATCTAAAGTTATTGAGCCAAAACATAAAATGTCAATTATCTCAAAAGGGTTAAACTACATGTATGAATATTTGTCTGTGAAATTGAACTGGTTATATACTGTTTTGAGAATATATAATTGGGAATGGAAATACAGAAGAATAGTAATATATAGTTTTGTAGTTATGAATTTATATGTAGTGTGAAGAAAGAAGAAGAGGAAGAAGAGGAAATGAAAATGGAGAAGAAGCAGCCCATTTCTCTTGAGGAGATGATCGCCAAGAAGAATGCAGAACAGGAGGCATTGTCTAAGGTGAGTCATATACCAAATTTAGGCCAGTTTGAAGCGGGGTGGATTTAAATTTTAAAAAAAGAAATGGGGTGGCCAGCATGGAATGCAGACCTGCCAACCAGTACAATTTTCTCGTATTTTGTACGATTTTTCAATGAAAATGCGACACTGCTGCTTGGTGCAAGGCGACAGTGGAGCCGCACCATGGTAGTGGAATCGAAGGATGGATAAGGAATGTGAGTTTTTAGCTGGTTTATTTATGTTTCTAGATCTAGATCATCTTTTAAAAATATTATTGGGGTGTCAGGAACATTCAGGAACATTCTAGGACATTTTTAGATCTAATTTTAACAATTTTGCCGGCAGTTGCAGTTTAAAAATTTGGTATTTTTCGACTTGCAAAAAAATATGGATTTCATTGGCAAATTACGATTTTTCAGCTTGTCGGGTATGGAAATGCTTGGCCAGAGGTTGGCAGCTCTGGGAATGACCCTTTGATATCACTTTGCAGTGTTCAGTACTGATGAGGCTACCCTGGATAAACAAGACATATTATTGTTGTTGTTATTATTGTTGTTAGTGTTATTATTATTATTAATTATTGTTATTACAATTATTGTCACTGTTTTTATCGTTATTCTTATTATCATTATCATTACTATTACTATTATTATATTATTAAATTATTATTATTATTATTATTATTGTTATTATCATCATCATCATCATTTATCATTATCATTATTATTGCTATTATTATTATTATTATTATTATTTTGCCTTGTATTCTCAAACGTAAGTGATATTTTTTCCAGATAATTGCTATTTAGCAATTAACTATTCGTTCTGATTATCAGCTACAAGGATTCTTTTTATGAGCATTAAACCATAGACCCCAAAGTAAGAGAATTGCTATTACATGCATGTTTAAACATAAAGTAGAATATTGTACTGGCCATGTGATTGCATTGTGACACAAACTGTCTAGAATTAATTAGAAATCGTTGATTATGAAGTTGATAAGTATATTGTGTATTGAAGGGTTTTTGCAATCACGAAAATGATAAAAAATTGACAAAATCTGGTTGAAAATCTCAAATAGTTAAAAGCAGGGCACAGGGATATGGGTATATGGGACTACACACACACATATACATGGAATCAAAATATGTTCCAAAGATGTAAACCATTTCTAGTCATATTTTGAATATGGCGTAATTTGAAGGGCAATTCCTTGCAGGAGACATTTCTACTAAGATAATCTTCCAAACTAATATAAAGAGAATGAGAAAGCTCACAAATTATATTTGACCTTTCCCAGAACTCAACCTTCTCCTTACACCATTTCTAGTCATATTTTGAATATGGAATAATTTCAAGAGCAATCCTTTTCCTATGACATTGCAACAATCATTTTCTCCCTCCTGTCACTAAAAGATGAAGTAGCTAACAATTATTTTTTACTTTTTTTGTTTGTTTTTTTAAAACCAGAACTGAACTTTCTCTTTAGAGAGAAGGTTTAGTTCTAGGAAAGATGAACAATAATTTGTGAGCTTTCTCATTTCTTTCAGGTCACTTTGGAAGAATATCATAGCAGAAATGTCCCCTGAAAAGAATTGCTCTTCAAATGCCCCCATATTCGAAATAGCTGAAGTGTTCGGGCCGAACATTCGTGCCACATTTGTGCGCAGTCCCATATAACCATTTCTTTGTGCAGTGCATGTGCTTTTCAGTGAGATTGGGTCAATTTCTTATAATTTTGATGATTCCAAAACCTCACATCACTTATTAAGTGGACATGATCCCAATTGCTTTGAAATAGTTTCTGTAAAGAGAAATTGTCTGGTAGGCCTCTTCAAAGATAAGACCAGAGATCCTCTTGACTTTGAAACAGTTTCTGTCACTACGTAATTGCATGACCAGAACAACTTTATCTTTAAATGAAAGTAATTTTTCTATGTTTATTATTTCTATTTTCATATCTAGCCTAAATTTCTGACCAAGGAAGAGAGGACTAAGCTAGCTCTTGAGAGAAGGCAGGCTCAGGTTGAGGCTCAGAAGGCGGCTATGGAAGAGACCCGGCAGAAACAGACTGAATTTGAGAGAATGGCCCAGCAAGCTTCTGGTATGTGGATTTAAAGTGCACCAGTCACCTGAAAAAATACATTGTGTGCTGCTAGAATGTATAAAATCAACCTCAAAGAACTTTATCTAGCATTCTATAGATTGAAAGTTGAGGAGTATGAAAGAAATAAAGGATAACGGGAAAATGCTCAGAGTTCAGTTCAGCGCAAGCTATTATCTTGCCGTGCGCGTACGGGTGCGTCGATCTAGTAGTCTACTCACGAGTTGCTTTTACGCTTATAGAGAGCGTAATTAAAATTGCAATATCTCTTTATAGAATTAATACTTGAAGCCCATATTTTGAATATAGTATAGCAACATGGAACCTCTAACATAAAGAGCAAAATACCGGTAAGTTTTGGTGATTGGTACCTTTTAAGAATATAATTAGCTCGTGAGGGAATACATATAAAGCCCTGATCCCTTCTACTTTAAAATTATAACTATAATTACGTGTATGCATTACTAAAAGTATTTTTTTTAACCCGGTTTGGGCTCTAAAAATGTATCCATAAAAAGTGATTTAAAGATTTGAATATGTTTTAAAAAAACCTAGCGATATTTTTTTCTGAAAAAATGTCCTTTGTAAATAATTTTACCCTGTCTTTCCCCATAAGCATTTTCAAAATGCACTCAGGAAACAGAAAATGGAAAATGAGGCATTTTTTTTGTTAACACTGTTTGGTTATTTTCTAGGAAAGAAATAGATTTGTGCTCAATTAGCCAATCTTTGTCATTTTTTGTACTTTCACAAAAAGTTAAATTGTAGGGTGTATAATTTGGATGAATCGTCATGTGACTGAATGGCAAATTGAGCTCTTAATGATCATGTGACAGTCATCTTTTAAAAGGATTTACCTTCTATATGCAGTTAAGTGATTAGAAAACAAAAATCAGAAATTAAATACCCAATAACCACTGCTAAGATTTTGAACGATGTACAGAGTGATGTAGTCATATAAAGGTAAAAATATTGGAATTTACATGTATTCTTCTCTAATGCACATCTGTTGTCTGCACGTCCGATTGCCCCCTTCTGCTGGGAACACACCATTATGCATTTTTTTCCATCTTGCACTTGTGTGTTATATTCCAGAGGATCCCAGGCAGAAAGAGAGGTCTAGAGAGAACGGAGGGAGAGGAGGATGAGGGAGGATGCTGGGGTGAGGAGATACTTTACCCCTGGACCCTGCCTCCCTTTCTGACAACAGTTAATAACAGTAATGTTATGCAATCTTTTCACTCTTTCTGATCATTAGCATACAGACCTGCTGACTGACTTCTTCATTTTTTCGTTATCTTCCAGAGGACCCCAGGGAGAAGGAGAGGGGAGAGAACGAAGGGAGAGGAGGAGGAGGGAGGATGCTGGGTGAGGAGAAACTTTGACCCTGGACCCTCCCTCCCTTTCTGACAACAGTTACATTGTAATAACAGTAATGTTATGCAATCTTTTCACTCTTTCTGATCATTAGCATACAGACCTGCTGACTGACTTCTTCATTCTTTGTTTCATGTTACAGAGGACCCCAGGGAGAAGGAGAGGAGAGAACGAAGGGAGAGGAGGAGGAGGAGGGAGGATGCTGGGGATGAGGAGAAACTTTGACCCTGGACCCTCCCTCCCTTTCTGACAACAGTTAATAACAGTAATGTTATGCAATCTTTTCACTCTTTCTGATCATTAGCATACAGACTTGCTGACTATCTGTTCCACTCTTGTTTCATGTTACAGAGGACCCCAGGGAGAAGGAGAGGAGAGAACGAAGGGAGAGAAGGATGAGGGAGGATGCTGGGGATGAGGAGAAACTGTCCAGGGATGAACTCAAAGAGAAGCAAGCAATAAAGGTTTGTCTCTTCTTCAGACTCTATTTAATAACAGATAGCATAAGCACCAGGCCAGAGTTTAAACCCCTGGCGGGTGTTTCATAAAGCTGTTCGTAAAGTTATGCATGACTTTACGAACGACTAGAATATGAAGTGCCAGATAGGATGCCCAAAGTTTTTCCAGATGTTTTATTTAAGTGTGACTGTATTTCCAATCACCTCAATTAAATAATGTCAAAAAGTATACTTTGCATTAGAAATGTTTGTAATAATAAGAATGTTAATCTACATCTGCACAATTCAACTTAAGTTGATGCAGTTAAAAATGATTTGAGCATCCCATTTGGCTTGTCATTCGTAAAGTCGTGCTTAACTTTACGAACAGCTTTATGAAACGCCCCCCAGGTGTGATATTCTGACAAATATTCTATCTTGTGTTTTAGGGAAAGATATTCTTATTGTCATAACAAACCTAAATTATGATGATTCATGGCTCAGTGACTGTTCATAGGTGGCTGTGTTGTTTGTTTTTTTGCTCAATGATCAATGAAGAGGCACTATTTAAATTTCCTGACAATTAAAATCTCTTCAAAGTAGATGACCAAATAGTTCAGAGTACAACTCTGGATTTTTTAAGGCAGGTTGCTAGACAATTTTATCCAGGCTGCCAGAAACAAGCGGGGAAAACAAAGTAGTTGCTTGATTCTGTTTTGATGATTATAAATCAATTTATTTAGAATTCATGACTTGAGATATTTATGCTGAACCCATGGATACGCCAAATTTGCTGTCTGGTACATATTGCTGGGAGCCAGAAGAGCATTAACTTATATTTCATGCCCTCCTGATGCTTTGTCGATCTACTAGAGATTGGATCAGACCTAATATGAAGTAAAAGGATACTGTTGATGTCATTGATGTCAATATTTGTTCACATATTTGTATATATATATATATATATATATATATATGGATGCGGGCTAACTCGGCACTAGGGCAAACTCGGCCTTGGCGGAAAATCGCGGCTGAGCGAGCCCAGAGAGTTAAATTGATCGCAAACACTTGTGTTGAATTTCGCATTTAATTACACATTTCAAAACACTTAAATTCAAATTATTTGATAACAATGTGTAAAATGATTAGCAAAGAAGTAATGTTGACGATTTCAAGAAGTAAAATTATACAAAACATGAAATTTAAGGCTAAAAGTGGGTACCGTGCGTAGCGTGGACTTCAACTCTTGAAACATAGTCACCGCGCAGTGCCGAGTTCGCCCTAGTGCCGAGTTGGCCCGACCCATATATATATATATATACTGTATATACCTAGATTCAACTAAAAGGCAAATTTTTTTTTTTTTATTATATCGGCGTGAAATGACGTTACAGAGAATTGATGGATTCAAAATGTTAGTATATGTTTAAAATTAATTTGATTCAACTTGCATTCATGGCAAAAGGAATCGTATAATAACTTCCTTTTGTGTGCGATAAGGTATTTTTAGTAAATCCCCACACTGTTGATATAATCAAGAAAAAGAGACATCCCTCTACATGTAAGTCCAACCTCCGGACTTTAGATCCCCAAGAGTTATACATATATAGATTTTCCATGTTATATTATACGAAAATGAGTTCTCCCTAACGAACAAAGCTTTGTAGTAATATAAGTAATTTGGCACCCTCTACGTTTATATTGATAGAATGCCTCCTACCCCTACGGAAATGGGAAAAAACAGTGCCGAAAATGTTAAGGCGAATCAAAAAATTTGACTTAACGTCGGCTTCCCCCTTCCGTCAAATATTTTGCAAAAAAAATCGCCTGAAGTAGGAATTATGTATATATGTTCATATATGTTCATAGGCCCGTATTCTGAACTCCGCTTTAACTTAAACTCCAGTCTAAGTTAAATCAGAGTTTAATTAAAACTGACTTAGACTTCAGGTCCAGTCTAAATTTCTGTACAAAGTTAAACCACACTTTGATGGGAGTTTAAGTTAAACTGGAGTTCAGAATGTGATTTTCTAAAACTCAGGTTTAAAGGGCAGGTTTAGACTGGGTTTAAACCACACTTAGACCGCGGTTTAAGTTCAGAATACAGGCCGTAAAGTCTGTAATGCTCGTTTATGTATGGGATGCAAAAAGACCAAATTATGCACTCTACCTTGGACTTGCCCAACAACAGAAAATATGCTTCCATGGACGGGATTTCAGATATTTTCATTGTCTTCAATTCTGAAATGATTGGACCTCCTATTAACACAAAGTCCTACATCTACGACTTCTTCAAATTTAAAAGATTCAGGGCCATTTTTAGAAACAAATGATAATAAGGTGCTTTTTCAAGATATCCTACTTCAAACAGAGTTAACTGGTATGGAAAGCCAAATTGGTTGGAATCATAAGCCATTCAAGTCACCATGTAACAGTTTGGGTCAACTATTCAGTTCCTAATTTATCTGAAATGCTCTATACGTAACCTTCATGAAACATTTTCATGGTGTAATTTTATCTCTCTCCTTAAACAGACTAATGTATTTTTCTCTCTGTTGATGCATGTGACCCTATTCTGTGCACTGTTGTAGGTGTTTTGCCTGGCAAATCAACTACAGCTATCTTGCAAGTTTCATTAATTTTGTTTTAATTTTAGGACCGTTATTTGGGAGTTGTCAAGAAGAAGAGGAGAGTACGCCGTCTCAACGACAGGAAATTTGTCTTTGATTGGGATGCGGGGGAAGACACTTCTGCTGATTTCAACCCTCTGTAAGCATAGATTGGTACATTGTCATGAAAAAAAAATAATTTTTTTCACTTATAGTTCACTACAAAACAACTGTAGTGATATTATTTTATGAAAGCCAAAAATAATTTTATGATTCATTCGTTTTATATGAAAATTATTTATTGATACACCTTTCTTGTGCATCTCTCTCATATATATTTTGTGCACGAGAAAAGATTACTTTATGTTATATCACGTCTCTGTTTAGTAAATATTTATAATCATTCCATCCATAGACGTAGGTCTTTTCTCTTTGTAGCGTACAATCCTTACAAGAAAGAGGGAAGTATGGTGTCTCGCATATAAACATTTCTTGTGACAAGATTGCCTTTTCATGTTTGCAATTACATCATGAAATGTACACCTACTGCATTGTTTTCACATGTATAATTGTCTGACTTCTACCAATTTGAAAGAGAAGGTTGAGTTCTTGGAAAAAGTGAAAAAATAATTTTTGAGCTTTCTCATTCTTTTTATGTCAGTTTGGAAGAACATCTCGGTAGAAATGTCCCATGAAAAGGATTGCTCTTCAAATGCCCTCATATTCGAAATATGATGAGAAAAAATCTGAAGTGTTCGGGCCGGACATTTATGCCACATGTGTGTGTGCAGTCCCATATACCCATTTCTGTGTACAGTGCATGTGATTTTCAGCAAGATTGGGTCAGTTTCTTATCATTTTGATAATTCCAAAACCTCTCAGTATACACTAATTCTTATGTAGACATGATCAACCTTACCCAATTGCTGTGAGACAGTTTCTTTCAAAATGTAACTGCGTGACCAGAACTCCACTTTATCTTTAAGAGTACATGTCCATGAATCTGAAGAGCAAAATATACAGAAAATAATGTGAAAGATACTCCACTATTAAAATGACCCTTGGACTCCTCAAAGGCACTCTAGGTATAAGTGGAATATCCCTGTCAGAACATGCTGCAAGGCTGCTAATTTTGGTCCATGGGTAAACAGTTTCCTACCAAGAAGCCCGAAAATAACTATTACTTGATTATGTTTGAACTTTCCCTTCAAATTCATTGAACAGATTTGAAGAAAAAATAGCAATCTCAAAATTTCAATGCACAGATGTTCGCAATTCAATTTGTTGGTGCCATTTTTATTTGAAAAAAAAATTAAAAAAAAAATCATTTTTTGTATGATTTAATTGATGAACAGGTACAAGGATCATCACCAGATCCAACTGTTTGGACGTGGCAGCATCGCAGGCATAGACATCAAAGCTCAGAAGAAACAGTCCAAGTTCTACCAAGAGATCCTGGACCAGCGCAGGACCGAGCAGGAGAAGGACCAAGAAAAGTAAGCTGCTGTAGATCGTTTGCTCTTTTAAAATAGATGCTATGGACCTGATGGAATCATCCGTAAGGTGGTCCAAGGCAAAATCTGAAAATCTGACACTTCGTAGGAATAAAGAAGTACATGTAGTTCTGAAACTCAAAATATTAACATGAATATGGTGGATAAAAGATATTGATCTTAGTATAAAGTGTATGTATAAAACTTTGAAGATTAACAGTTTTATGCCTCTGCCAGCGTGCTGCCAGGGAAATAATGTTTTCAGGTTGTCATACTGTCCATCTGTATGTCCGTTTGGCCTACATTTTTTTACGGCGATTACTTGAGAATCTTTGAAGTAGTTTTAACCAAATTTAGCTCAAGTATGTATAAGCGTGAAAAGATGAACTGATTAGATTTTGGGTGTTAGGGGTCAAAGGTCAAACGTCACAAGGTCTTAAAAGTGTAATTTTAAAAAATCCTACAAAATAGTACATTACCACATTAACGTGAGACCCAATACACAATCTCAACCAAACTTGGCTCAAACATGTATAGGCATGAAAAGATCAAGTAAACAGTTTGGGTTCAAAAGGTCAGAAGTCAAAGGTCACCTAATCTCTATTCATTAGAAATAGGTGGAGGAAGACACAGTCACATTCATCTAGTTGGATGACATGGGTTATCACATGTCACTTAAAGGAATATGGTAGCTACAATGTAGGCAGTTTCCATGTGCAGTAGGTCATAATTTGCTGACACCAGACTTGGTGGAAAGCACTGGAAATACCACAGATGTACAAGTCTGGCACACAGCAAACCTGTCGTCCCATCAAGAAATACAGTACCTCCTGGTCTCTTTGAGAGTCTTCGGGTGAGGCAAATGTACAATTATGATGGGTGCAAAATGCAGAGCATTACATAAGGCCTGTTGATCGTAAAACCGTAGTCCACTCTGGGTGATTGACAAGACCTGTTGTTGGGTAAAAAGCCGAATGGTGTCTAATTCCCCATGAGAGCCCACTACTATGGGTCTTTAAACTCTGCCCCTGGATGCCCTTTCTTTGAAAAAAAAAACACAAACTTTTTGGAGCTGATTAATGAAGCAGTAGAAGGGGGGAGGGACAAGTAAACATGTTACTTTATTTGATTTGACATATTAAATTAAATATGTAAATAATAATAATAACAACATTCACCTGGATTAACTTGTGTCCAAAAAACACTTACAGGAGCCGACTGAAGAAGCAGAAGAAGAGGGAGGATAAGCAGACGTGGGATGAAAGACACTGGAAGCAGAAGAAACTACCTGAGATGAAGGATAGGGACTGGCGAATCTTCCGAGAAGACTTCAACATCTCTACCAAGGGGGGCCACATCCCATCCCCGATCAGGTTCTGGGACGAGTACGGCCTTCCCAAGCACATCCTCGATATCATCAATGATGTCGGTTATAAGGTAGGCAGCTTGAATTTTAACTTGAGCTTTTGATAATAATAATGATAATTACAGGTAAATACATGTACACACCTTTTATTTGATAGTAGGTTAGAATTTAGAAATGTTAGTATCTTGCTATTTATCAACTAAAAATCAAAGAATCCTGGGCTCCATCTTATAAACTGCCAATGATTCAAATCAATCACAACTTGATATCAATTGCAACAACGTACAAAACAGATAAGAGTTTGTAAGTTTGCGATTGATTGGAGGACTTTTGATCAATCCGGATCAGTCCCAACTCTTTGTAAGACACGGCCATGATGAAAAGTTTTTTTTTGGTCCTGTCAAAACTTTATTCATTAATCAGATGACCAAGTGCGACTTTATTTTTTTTCAAACATGAAGGAGCCAACGCCCATCCAAAGGCAGGCCATTCCCATTGGTCTTCAGAATCGTGATGTCATTGGTGTTGCCGAGACAGGGTCGGGTAAGACGGCTGCGTTCCTCATTCCCCTGCTCGTATGGATCACCACACTGCCAAAAATCGAGAGGTAAGTAATAAGGATACTGATTTTGTTGCACACTTATCCATGTGCCAGTTTGAAATATTTTGCTGTATATTATTACACTTACCCTGGGCAGTGTTTCACGAAACTGTTAAAGTCCAAATTCACCGAAATCCAATCGAAATGCGCATATTAGAATTAACACGCGTTTCGATGGGTTGTCGGCAAACTTGTACTTTACATGCATATGAATGTTCTGTGAAACAATGTCCTGGTCATTTGATTCATTTTCTAGTATAATTTTATATTTTTTTACCACCCAATCACCATTTCATGTTCAATTCAATTCAATATTATGGTTTATTACTCAATCCCAAATATGTTATATACATCATTTTACATGAAAAGCAGCCAAAGCTGGATAATTCATGTTTACATTGCATAATAACATTTTAGAAAGATGTATATATTTAAAAACAAACATTAATGAAGGGCAGATAAAAATGGCATACCCAGGTCATTTGGTGAAAAAGATTGAAATATTAAGATATTGCACAATGATCTGCTAAAAGAGTTACACAGTAAACATAAGGAGAAGACTAGGACTACGTCAGAAAACTAGCATTTATCTTCTCATGGTGTAAAGAACAAAAAAAGGTATTGGATTTTGATTTAGTCTTGATTTAGTAAATCTGGCAAATACCATAACAAGCTTTTTACTGGTGTGCACATGCTCATATAACTCATTTCAGGACAGGAATTTTTAAGAGCTATATTGATCAGCTTTTCTTCCTGAAATTGGCAACACAGGTATTTTTCTTTCATTATATGCTAGTAAAAAGAAGTGTCTCGAAACCAGGCTCCCTCAAGGTGGCACTCATGTCGCATTGACACAGACAATAATTAGAAACACAATGAAATCATTGCCCTCTACAGTTCTAGGGCTAAACTTGATTTCGTTACAGTATTGTATTTGGAAAGGATATATATTTACAGATACTACATGTATGCCCCCCAAAAATATTCAAAAATCTGCCATGTGAATGGAAAAGAGTGATTTTGTATATCAGCTTGGAAACCCCAAAATACAGAACAAAAAAGATGGGGTGAATAGTACCCTTTCAAGTCATTTGTTTCCTTTGGTCGTCATGGTATCAGGGACGAAGATGCAGACCAGGGTCCGTATGCCATTATCCTAGCGCCGACCCGTGAGCTGGCCCAGCAGATTGAAGAGGAGACCATCAAGTTTGGCAAACCCCTTGGCATCCGAACCGTCTCCATCATTGGTGGTATCTCTCGTGAGGACCAGGGATTCAAGCTCCGGTTGGGATGCGAGATCGTCATAGCAACGCCAGGTCGTCTCATCGATGTCCTGGAGAACAGGTACCTGGTGCTCAGTCAATGCACATATGTGGTTCTTGATGAGGTGAGTTTTGCCTTGCCATGATATGATATAGTCGGCTTGACATTTTATGATCATAGAAAATTTCTTTCTGTTGCCTTTAAAAAAAAAAATTGTGATTCCATGATGTCTCCGAACAATTTCAACTGTGTTGACCAAGGGCCAACTTTGAGCATTTTGCATAATTTGCATAAATCCAAATGGCCAAATGTATAGGCAATGTTAAACAGCCCAAGACAACTTATGTGTTGCACCCAAAGCTATCAGTGTTGTAAATCTTGTGCAATGAAACCTGTGATACAATACACTTCCCTGGTATATCCTCCATTCGTTGCATCACAGGTTACATTGCATAAGATGAACAGCACATTGGATGTTGATATGCAAATTATGCAAATTGTTCAAGGTCGCCCCTTGGGCAACAAAGCTGAAATTCTTCTGTGTCCACTTATGATTACATATTTAAAAAATTATTTATTTATCAATGGCAAATTTAAAAAAAACAACCCCAAAACAGAAAGAACTTTTGTGGGCTTGCTGTTGGCTGTATACATGTAGGAGTGTCGAATGGATCAATACTCAATATTATGCTAATGATAGTAAAAACTTCTTTTTTTGCATAGCTATTTCCATTTACAAGTACATGTATCTAATCAAAGTGCTTTATAGTGTCATTGTTACCCTGGTCATTGGATTCAGTACCACTATGACTATAACAAAGACAATCTGTTTCTATACTGTGTAACATTTTTAACCTGACACTAATACATATATGTACCTCTCAGATGATTTTGAATTCTGTTCTTCCCATGTTAAAGAAACATGTAAGATATTATTAGCTGTACCTCTGTACCTCTGAAAGTATTAAGAATGATATTGTCTGTTTGGAGCCAGAAGGGCATTAAAGGGTACCAATCACCAAAAATAATTTTGCTCTGTATGTAAGAGGTTGCATGTCGTTACACTATATTCAAAATATGGGCTTCAAATATTAATTCTATAAAGAGATATTGCAATTTAATACACTCTCTATAAGCATAAAAGCGACTTGTGAGTAGACTACTCGACGCACTTGTACGCGCTCGTCAAGGTAAAGGCTCGCGCGCATTTTCATGTTATCCTTTATTTCCTTCATACTCATTAACTGTTGACCTATAGAATACCAGACAAAGTTCTTTGAGGTTGATTTTATACTTTCTAGCAGTACACACATTATTTTTTCAGGTGATTGGTAAACTTTAACTCACATACTTTAACACAGAGTTGACACCCTTCTGGCTCTCAACAGATGATATTCAAACTGGGTCAAGAGGCACCTAGAACATTATAAGCTTACAGCCAATAGTTCAAGTTCATAATTAGTTCATGGTACAAATGACCCTGAATTTTGACGAGCATGCACATTTGTTTTGGTGGACGCGCTACTTATTTAACAGGTAAAGTCACACTGGTATGCGCATTTTGGTGTGTACAAAATGACAGCGTATAAAGGTTAATTGTACTCGTACAAATGACCTTTATCTGCACATGCGTGATTGTAATTACGAACTGGCTTATTACAGGGTTGGCAGGGTCACGGTAAAACCTGGAAAGTTATGGAAAAATATATTCTGGAAAGTCATGAAAAGTCAGGGAAAATGCAAAAAATCTTCCAAAGTCATGGAAAGTCATGGAATTGATTGTTGGTGTGGGCCGTGTGTGGCTATGGCAGCCTTCCGTCACAAATATGAAATAATATGTATCACTGCGTGTTATTCGTACGCTGCTTGGATGCCGCAACCCATATCAAAATGGTACTATCTTAGGTTACACGTCAACTGAGTGCTCCTGAGCATGCTTTCCCTAGGCCCTAGGCCTGATGGTCATAGTGATTATAATTGCTTTTTTTCTTCCAGGCAGCTTGGGGAAACACATATTGTTTTATCTGTTATATACTGTTACACAATTTTGTTTTCATTGTCAGGTTTATTGTACATGTATATATTGATTTTCCAAATGAAATAATTATAATAATAATAATAAAAATGGAAAAAGGCAAACCTGAATCATGGAAAGTCATGGAATTTGGTTTCTGTGGGAACCTTGCAATTAGTACCTCTCAAAGTTTTTAGGATTATATTCTTCCCAGGTTAGAGGGGATGTTTATAACATATTTAGAAGAAGATAGCCAAAATGTACCTCTCTATAAAGCTTTAACTCGCTCAATTTTATTTTCATTTCTTGCTATTGTCTTCCAGGCTGATCGTATGATTGACATGGGTTTCGAGCCTGATGTTCAGAAGATCCTGGAATACCTTCCAGTGACTAATCAGAAGCCTGATTCAGAAGAGGCCGAAGATGCAACCAAACTTCTCGCCAACTTTGCCTCCAAGAAGAAATACAGACAGGTCAGGTCAAATTGATTGTCAAACTGATCCAATACCTATAAAAGAACCAATGAACATCAGGCTCCCCAACAAGGATTTTTTTTACTCTTGGTCCAAATTGAGAGAAATACATGTATGTCCTGATGGCATCCCAGGGGGATAGTTTGGGAAGACAAAAGCAGTTTTGCATGTTGAAAGAATGCATCAACATAATTATTACCCTTGTCAGTACCCTCAGGTACCCTTGACTGGGAGAATTGTCCCTTGGTATTTTTTGAGAAGTCCCCTAGACTTGGTATAATCACCAAGGGTGTTCTGCATGTACTGATGAACGTGCTTCGAATAGTCCCCATGATATAAACAATTTATTTATTGCCATTCTAAATTTTCTTTCTGAAAACAGACTGTCATGTTCACGGCAACCATGCCCACAGCAGTGGAGCGGGTGGCTCGGTCATACCTTCGTCGTCCAGCGGTGGTATACATTGGCTCCGTGGGCAAACCCGTGGAGAGCGTCCAACAGCTCGTCTACATGACAAGCAACCAGGAGAAGAGACACAAGCTCATCCAGCTCCTGGAGAAGGGCATCGATCCTCCGGTCCTCATCTTTGTTAATCAGAAGAAGGGCGTCGACGTCCTGGCTAAGAGTCTGGAGAAGATGGGTGTAAGTGATCCATCTTCTCTTGTTCTCCCTTTCTCTCTCTCTCTTTCTTTCTCTCCTTCTTCATCTGTCTCCCACTTTCATTTCTCCTGTTTTCTCTCTTTCCTTCTCCATGTCTCTCTCTTACTTCCATCTGTCTCCTGATCTGTTTCTCCCCTCTCCTCCTCTCTTTTTCTTCTATCTCACTCTTTCTTTTTCTCCTGATCTTATTTCTCCACTATCCTCTTACCTCTTCTTTCCTCTCTTTCTGCCCTCTCCTTTTTTTCTGCCCTCTCCTTCCTCTTTTCTTCTGCCACCTCTTTGCCCCTATCAAGTTAGAAGATGTATGTACATGTAGTTTACCAGTCTGTCTTCCTGTGCCATCTTGTTCTTTCACCCTTTTCCTCTTTTTCTCTCTCCAGCTTTCTCCCACTCTCATTCCTACCATTCTCAACTATCTCTCCTCTCCTTTTTCTTTCACCTATCTTTCTCTCTCTCCCCCTCCATACACACACACACACTTGCTCTTACTCTTTCTATTATGCTTTCTCTCTTTCTCCTCTCTTAATTTGTCTTGTTCTTTCTGTCACCTACCATTTAAAGTTTTTCTTGTCCTCACAAACATAGAAATTAAAAGAAATTTGGCCTATTAACCCAATCAAATAGATTATAAACATTTAGACCAATATGTATGCATATCTATGTTGCGATTTTTAGTGTACTGTGTGTGATTTTCATAAGGCTTTTATATTTTCTGCACATTTCGCTGGTCTAAACAATAAAGATATAGTAACAATACGGTCTTATTTATCCAGGGTAGCCTCATCAACTACTGAATTGGGAGATAAACAATTCAGAATTAACTTACAATGTCCCTTCCATTGCTGTCTTTATCAAAATACGTAAGATTTTCTTTCAATTTGAATTGTTATTGTTCATTTTGTAGTTTTTGTTCACTAAACCATTATATTTCTTTCACTAGTTCAATGCGACCACCCTCCATGGAGGCAAAAGCCAAGAGCAGCGTGAGTACGCCCTTGCGTCTCTCAAAGCTGGCCTCAAGGATATACTGGTAGCTACCGACGTCGCTGGTCGTGGTATCGACATCAGGAATGTCTCCCTTGTCATCAACTTTGATATGGCTAAGAACATTGAAGGTAAACATAGACCGTTTTGGTTTCCATAGTTTCTCGGAGCACTTTAATACTTGGTTACACAATAGCTGGGGTTCTATCCAGAGCTTAGCAAGGGATGATTCAATGTCTAATATGTAATCAGACAGGAAAGCGGAAATATCTTTATCCATTATGTCTGATGCCAGCAATTTAAAAAACGAGAATAAGCTTTAAAATCCTCAAATTGGCAATGCATTGAGAGGTTCAAAATCACTGCTGTTTATCAAAATTGGCAATTTTTTCAACTTGTCAACAAAATTCCTAACCATGTATATTGTTTTCAAAGATATTACACCTTATTAGAACCATGTAGAACTTAAAAGAAAATTATTTTTGTTGCCAATTTGAAGAACAAAATGTGATCAGTTTAGCCCTTAAATAATTTGTGTCCTCAAAGGGTTTAAGGTAATACATGTATTTAGCTCAGGTAATGACAGAAAAGAAAATTGAATATCTCAGATTCATACCAAAACATGACGTACTCAGTGTGTTAAAGGGCATTTTGTATTTAAGGGATCTTTCTCATTCTAGTCTCTATCTCAATCATTTTCCATCTCACTTTCTCTTTCAAACAAACAAGCAGACTATATGTATGCAGTTTATATAATGGCTGGATCTGAACAATTTGGTGTGCACTTAATGTTGCCATAACCAAAGCCTGGATTAGGATTAGGATTAGTGAGTTTGTAATCTTTCATTGGCCATGTAATAATGGGTTGTTCTTTCCATTCATCGTCAATCATTTCAGATTACACCCATCGTATCGGAAGAACTGGTCGAGCTGGCAAGAGCGGTACCGCCGTCACCTTCCTGACGCAAGATGATAGTTCCGTCTTCTACGACCTCAAGAACGTCCTGTTGTCGAGCAACAACTCCTCCTGTCCACCAGAGTTGGCAAGCCACCCTGAGGCTCAGAACAAGCCTGGGACAATCATGCAGAGGAAGCGGAAAGATGAGAAGATATTCGTATCATAGAGAACGGGAGGCACATTGATTATTTATTTGGATGGAAAAAAGCCACAAGGTGTCTTTGGATGTGTCAGAAAATTGTCTACACATTCTGAAACTGAGAACAAGCTAGGAATGATTATTCAGAGGAAGCAGAAAGATAAGAATGTCTTTGTTTCGTAGAGGAGGAGAAACACGTACACTTATTCTGGATTAGGTGTTTGGACAAAGAAAGCCCAAAACTATATCTTTGGACTGTGTTCAATGTTGGCGAGCCACCTAAGGGCTCAGAACATGAACCATCAGAGAAAGCAGAAAGATGAAAAGCTCTTTGTATCAGAGAGAAAGAGAGAGAGAGAGAGATAGGGACACATTATATTCTTCTTCACCAAGGAGCGTTAAGGGATGTTTGCCACAAAAGATATATCTCTGGACTGTGTTGGGAAGTTGACCGGCTTCTTCGAGGCTCAGAACAAGAACCATCATGCAGCTAAAGCAGAAAGATTGTATCATAGAGAGAGAAAGACAGACCGCCAGAGAGTGGGACAGATCATTTTGCTTTGTCACAAAGGGGTGTTTGGACAAGCCAGCCACAAACTCGAGGTTGTGTTGGAAAGTTGGCCAGCCACCTGCAGGCTTAATGCTAGCTACAAGCAGTCATTGCTTGTGATAGCTTAGTTTGGTTACGGCAGTTACAATGTCTCTCCCTGAAGTATAAGAATACTGTCCCTAGTGATTATGGAAATGCAGCCCGTTTACTACACCTGCCGTTTATTTATTGGAAAGTTCTTTTCTTTATTGGAAATTTCTTTTCTTTTCCCAATACATGTACATGTAGTATTACTTCGATATGTTTGGCAGTTGTGTGGCTCAAATCTACATGTATGGGATCTTGATTCTTGAGGATTTGTGAATAATGTTACATGCACCTTTCGTTTCCAAAACTAAGGACTAATTGAATATGGGAAATTAACAGATGGTGTTATACAGTTCACCTTGCATAACTCGAAGTCACATAAGTCGAACTTTCCCTCAGTCAAATAAATTCTTTTGACCAAACTATGTAAAACATGTGTTATTTACATTTCCTATGTCGAATTTTGCATAAGTCGAACTATTATTTGTGGTCCCGACAGATTCAACTTTATATGCAAAGTTAACTGTATTTCCTATTTTCATCCTTGAAAACATGCCTAGAGAACATAGGATATTTTCATATGCTTAAATCTGACATTTTTTTTAGCTGCAGAAGTTGGCAGTATTTTTGAGACATATCAATGTGAGAATATCATTGGGTGCCCCGTAGAAGGGTGCAAATGGATGGCTGTGCGGACAATGGATGTGTATTTCAAGTACATGTAAAATGCATTCCAAAGTTTTGACCATGGCCAGACTTACTTCACCGTAACACAGTTTGGCCCCTTTGTTCTTAGTGATACTGTTACTGCAGAAACCAAATTCAAAGTTTATGAACATTTGTGTTGCCACCCTGCTGAGCACATTACAATATATACATGTATTACTGTCATTGAACACGTCACTAAAATTTTAATGATTGTTACAATCGTGATTGAGCAGTTATGGGCAATATTTGGTAGACTTGTGGAAATTCTTTCAATCACGCTATTTAAGTACAAACGATACTCATAATTTTGGATATGAAATTGATCATTGTACCTTTGAGCCCTATTTAGGACTTTCTCCTTTTTAAAAATCTAAAATGGGATTTTAATTAGTTTGCAAAATCAATAGATTTTATTAAAGGGAGTTGACGCTATTGAGGGAAGTTATTTCCTCATATGCTGGTTGTATCAAACAAATTTTAATGAATTAGCATAATTTATTCAAGCGTAGTTGAAGCAATTGAGGGAAGTTACTTTTTTCCTCATACATGTATACTGGTTGTATCAGATACATTTTAATTTGTAATCAAAATTTATTTAGGGGAAGTTGAAGCAATTGAGGGAAATCATTTCCTCGTAATTATGCTGGTTGTATCAGATTCATTTTGTAAACGACATATTCCTGAAATTACTACAGGAAATAATGAACACTTTTCTCCGTTGTTAAAACATAAAATGTGATCAGTGATATACTGGAGAAAGGCTAGCATGCTATTACAATAAATAAAGATTTGTACATATGTAACAATTTGTTGATTGTGCATTATTTGATCAGAGAGGAATACAGTAGCCAGGCAATTGTCCACTAGGAAAAAGTTCCTTTTTCCATGCGTATCATGAGAATGCACACATGCACCGTTTTTAAAAACGAATGCAAAATTGGAAGGCCATTATCCACCTCATTCATGAGTTTTGGGGGAGCAATTGTTCTGTTTTCCTACACTATACGCTAACCAATTCCTAAAGACTGGCTTACACAAAGCTTCATTTGCTGACGTTAGGACGTCAGTGACTGGTACCGTCTTTTGTGCGTCATGAAAGACGGATGTTGTTAGAAGGAGAATGAAACCCTGGGGAAAAATCAATTTTAATGAAATGAGAGGATAGAGAGAAGCAATTTTTTTAAAAGTTCCATCAAAATCGGTTACGAAATGAGAAAGTTACGAAAAGTTTTGAAAAGTCTCAATTTACTTTCTATGGCGATCCTCAAATTGGCAATGTTGCTTCAAAGTGACAGGTTTAGTAGTACAACTCTCTACATGTTTTGTACACAAAATTTCATATTTTCCCCATTATCTCTCAAGGCTTGTCTCCATACATGTAGCTCAAGATATATGGGAAAATGTACTTGACACAACATATGTTGAGTTCACAAAAAGACAAGCAGCATCTTTAGAGATAATGGAGAAAATATGAAATTTTGTGTACAAAACATATTGAGAGTTGTACTACTTAACTTGCCATTTTGAAGCAACATTGCCAATTTGAGGATCGCCATAGAAAGTAGTCCTGTTACCGGATACAACCAGTTAGACCAATATCCATTACACCCATTCTAGCTCGCCTCTTTGAGGAATTTCTTGCTGACTGGGTAATGGAGGACATTAAGCCCTTCGTGGATTCCAGCCAATTTTGAAACACGAAAGGTTTTTCTGTCGATCACTACCTTGTTGGAATGCTTGGCCATATTCACAAAGGCCTTGACCAGCCTGGCTTTGTCACCAATGTCTGTGCTATTGACATTTGTAAAGCGTTCAACAAGATCAACCATACCATTGTCATCAAAAAAATGATCAATCTTGATGTTGATAGGTCTATTCTGCCAACCATCTGCAGCTTTCTCACGCAGAGAACGCAGTCTGTGCTTTTCAAGGGTGTATTGTCCAAGTCCTGTCAGCTCTCTTGTGCCCCACAAGGAACAAAACTTGGTCCTACAGTATCACATTCCTTGTGATGATCAACGACGCTGCTGAAGCATGTGACCTCTGGAAGTATGTCGATGATTTGTCACTTGTAGAAGTTGTACATCACTCACAACCGTCCGAAATGCAGTCAAATCTCGATTCTTTAAGTCGCTGGTGTGATGCTAACGATATGGCTCCTAAGCCGGAAAAGTGTCAGGTGATGCAAGTCTCTTTGCTTCTTCATGCTCCTCCCCCTGTTCATTTGACTATCCGTGATGTGCCTTTGCAATCCTGCTCATCTTTTAAACTTCTTGGAGTTATCATTTAGGATGATCTAAAATGGAGTAAGCAGGTGGTGAAGCTCATGTGGGAAATGCATCTCATCGCCTCCTCATTCTGTGTAAACTCAAAAAGTTTGGTGTCAAACCTGAAGATCTCTTGTTCATATACTCTACGTACATATGGTCAATTCTGGAGTATGCAGTACCCGTTTGGGGGTCGAGTTTGACCCTGTGCCAGTCTGCTGAAATTGAAAGAATACAAAAGAGAGCACTTTGCGTGATTTCTTACCCGACTGACGTTCACTATGATGATCTTCCTCACCAACTTGAAATTCCATCTCTTGCTGACCGCCGTGTTGAGATCCTCATGCGATTTGTGAAATCACTTTTGGGTTCCCCTAGGCATCGCCATCTCTTGCCACAACCACGCCATATCGTTACTTGTTGCAAACTGAGAAACTCCAATCATTTGTCCTTACCACGATGCAGAACTCAGCGCTATAAACAGTTGACAGTTCCCTCTCTTGTCCGTCTGCTCAACTCAATTAACTGAAAATCTAGTTTAGACTTTACATCTACAATGTATCGCCATAAATTGAACTTTCTCCCCCATTTTTCTCTCTCTCTTCCTCCATTCCCTCCTCCCCTCTTCAACTATTTCTTTCTGTCTTTCTCTCTTAATTTATTGGCAAAGAGATCATTATTTATCAATAATTTTCAATTTGTAGTAAGTTTTTTCATCACCATTAATTATCAGTTTAAATAAATATTGTCTTCCAAATCTTTTTCTTATAAATAATAGCTCATCAATGAATGTTTAAATCATTTGTTGCTCATGCATGTTCTTATGTTCCAATGTTTATTTTGTCATAATCTTTTAATGTGAACCAAGTATTGTTAGTCTTCAGACTTTTTATTTGGTATAATTTTTAATAAAACTGCAATTAAATTGAATTGAACTGAATAGGAAGTCCAAAACCCCTTCTCATTAGAATAATAGAAAAAAAGGGGAGGGGGAAATTTTCCAGAGCTGTAGTTTAATGAGCACATAAAGTTTACATGTACTCAATACCACACTGAAATCACTGATTCAAATACTGAGTATAAGCCCATGAAATTTATTTCAAAACTAGTATTTATTCATATCACAATGCAGCATTCCATAATATGACTTGAAAAAAAAATCTTACAAATTTATCACTAAAATATTTGACATTACACATGAATATAACCAATGCATATGATAATCAAAAATACATCTGGTAAATAGAACCAACAAATCTGTAATTCATGCTTTTGTTGAATAGAAATGCATCATACGTAAAGAACACATCATACCTGAATGCGAGTATGACGGATTTGCTCTGGATCAAACTGGCTCAAAACAACGTAACTACCGGTATTTCTCGACAAATATTACATGTAACATCCAGACATGCAATTTATTCTCTGAATAATTTTCCAGTCTATGGAATTCCTCAGTCTATTCTTGATAACTGATTTCATAAAAGCGCTGTTTGGATGTAAAAGTGAAACAACTCATAATACTAATATGTATGTACGTAGTATTTATTACATACATACATAATAACAAAATGTGAAAAGGGTGAACTGTTTATCTACATTTGAATCTCAAACAAATGTCTATCCTTATCCTTCGATTCCCAGATGATTGTCACAATATAATAAGCCTACTGTGAGCTCATGTCTAGTATGAGCATAGAGTATGAGTATCTCAACATTTGTGTGCGTATGGTGAGTGTGTCCCTCCCTTTTCACAGCGGCATCCATTACCAGAATATCTTGCTTCCAATAGAAGCAGAAAAATCTGAAAAAAAATCAGAAAATCGGACAACCTCTGACTTCTGGACAAGTTATGAATTTTTTCAGAACACAAAACACTATTGAAAACAATGAAAACCACTATGACACATGACAAATCTTTTAGTCATGAGTTTGTGACATACTCCCTCACAAGGCAGTAGGCCATTTTCTTTTTATTTTTGATAATAAAATCCCTTACTTTTTATCCAAGAATATGATTTCCTCATAGCTTGAATCTAATATTGAACCTAATTAGATGCCGGAAGCGGCGGTGGGGGGAGCATTTAATAGACCTGTTCACAAAGTTATTCAAATTTATGGATGTTTCTTTCCTTAGGACCAACATGTAGTAACGAGGTATTCCATTTACCTGTTATTAATGAATGAACTACAATACTTGGAATCCAGTTTGCATACATTACTTGTTGCTATGTCTGACAAGCCTCTGATAAGCTTTCAGGTTGTCAAGAACAACCTTTGTTTTAAAAGTATGCATAAAATTTGAATATATTTGTGAATGTAAAACAGTCTATAATAAGCTTAATTTTGCTCTAAAATATGAGGCCTCTACATTCGCAAATATTTTTTCCACTCGGTTCCTACGCTTATTAACCCTTTCAGGACAGGAATTATTCAAGGGCTAAATTGATCACATTTTATTCTTCAAATTGGCAACAATTATATTTTTCTTTTAGTGCTACACGGTTCTAACAAAATGTAATGTCTTTGAAAACAATATGCATCATTAGAAACTTAGTCGAAAGTTTTAAAAAATTGCCAATTTTGATATAAACAGTGATTTTGAACCTCTCAATATGTTGCCAATTTAAGGATTTTCAAGCTTATTCTCCTTTTTAAAATTCCTGGCATCAAACGCAATTTGGTCATGCAATAAAAATGGATATAGTGTATGCAGAAAATTTTGCTCTTTCTACTCGTGCATCTGGTATATTTTTTAGAGCTCTGGATCAAAAGTTATTGAGCCAAACCACAAAATGTGGTCAATTGTCTTGAAAGGGTTAATGGGAACATTGTTTCTTGGACTTTACAAACTCTTCTATTACAAGGCACCGAATCGAAACACATGATGGGTGGGGCAGGTGTTTCTATTTGCCAAAAAAGAAGACAAAGTCTTTTTTATGGTCCACTTCGTGCGGGAGGGGGGAAGTTCCCCCTCCCTGCACCCACCCCCCTAATATTAAATTCTGGCTACGCGGTTGGGGGAGGGGGGCACTCGACCCCAAAAGTGGTAGGTATGTGCCACTGGTAAGACAAAAAAAGGCCAGGCTTTGGAACAAGTGTATCATGCAAAGGATGGTTTTCAGAACTACTAACATTTTAGAAAAAGGGGGTCTTTGGAACTGGATTGCAATAATAAAAAATATGATGCTATGGAACTGATTCCCACAAGCTCCCATTAGCTAAATACGCTGTGTGTCATGGCAAGTCTATGGTGTGTGTATTCATATAAAGTGGGGTTAATTCGCATGCATGCACTCAGCATGAATGAAAACTGAATTCCCTGGGGTGGGTTGGAAGCAATGGGGAAAGCACGGAGGAATTAGCACCGGAATGAAACTCGTTTTCAACTTTTGTTCTGGCCCGCAGTCCAGAACAGTCGGAACGACGGAATGAAAAAAAAAAACAGAGCGGTGCTTTGGAACGGTTTTCTCTCTTCTTTTTGTCAACAAGAAACAAATGGTATGCTTTGGAACAGAAATTTGAGTGTAAAAAGGGAGGTCTTCTCTGTGGCACATACCCACCAAACACCATATACTGAGTGCCTCCCTCCCTAGCACAGGCAATGAAAGAGTCTAAGTCATCAGCGCACACTAAAATCCCCAGCCATAGATCAAGACTTCCCGCGCAATAATCAGAGGACTATTCCGCGCGTTTCGAGGATCGACCAGGGGCCGGGGATCGACAGAACAGTACAATCGCCTTGATTAAAGGCTACCCCCCCCCCCCCCCCCCTCTTGATAGAGGGAAAATCTGCACCGGTCATGCTTTTAGTGCCACTAGTGACAGGATTTGTACAATCTTGAGATAAAATGCGCCTATATCTGCGTGTACAATTATATAAGGGAGGCGCAGCGACCATGTGAGAAAATGTAGGAGTTGCCATGGTGAAACCTCATCTTTTAGCATGATTACAGCACTAGAAAGCTAATCGTAATACCACAAATTCTATTGTTGTGGGGGGAAATATTTGGTTCGGAGTAAAATGTCAGAGGTAAAAATGTCTGAGGTAAAAATTGTCAGAGGTAAAAATTTCAGAAGCAAAAATGTCGGAGGTAAAAATGTCGGAGGTAAAAATCTCAGAGGAAAAATGTCACAGTGTACTACACATTACTTTGGGATGAGTATTGAATGCGATATTGTAATGCAAGAGAGTTTTAGTCAAAATCTTGTAGAGTCCAATCCATATTGGTTTCATTGATTTCTTTGTGTCATCCCAGTTGGTGTTTTCTAGGTCTTTGCCTGATAGGTCACTGATTACCAGTTACAATGTGATGCTCTACTAGATTAGATCTGCCTAAGTTGCCATCCCCTTTGACAAATATGTCTTGAATTACTGTTAAGAGTTCTAGGGCGTTCTCACGATAGTACTGGGGAAGTTCTTCCGTGCTTCTCGCTTATAGGTCTTTCAAGTGTTCTTGTATTTTCTTGAAACTGAAAGTACTGCCATACTTCGGTGGGATCTCAAGTTCTTCTTTGTCAACAACAGAAAGAGTTCCTAACCTTGTGTTCTTCCTTATGACTTTGTTTGATACGGAAGGATTGAAAACTCTTATTGGTATGTAAGTTCTCCAGTTTCTACTAGTGTTTTCGCAATAATTTTGTTTGATTTGAACTTTCCATCGGTCGTTCCCATTATGATGGCTTCATGGCCAGCTGGGATAGTAGTGGTTTCAGCTCGTTGCGATATTATACATCTTCGAGCTATGCTAAAATTGTAATAATTCAATCTTATCATGCGAAAATTGCAGCATAAATACAAAGAAAAAGATCTTCACCTATCACCTCATGAAGATTTTTACAAACATAACAAGCAAGCAATTATGATGGCTTCATGGCCAGCTGGTATAGTAGTGGTTTCAGCTTGTTGCAATATTATAAATTGTCAAGCTATGCTAAAATTGTAATAATTCAATTTTATCAGGCTAAAATTGCAGCATAAATAGGAAGAAAAAGATCTTCACTTATCACCTCATGAAGATTTTTACAAACATAGCAAGCCAGCAATTATGGCTTCATGGCCAGCTGGGATAGTAATGGTTTCAGCTCGTTGCGATATTATAAATCGTCGAGCTATGCTAAAGTTGTAATAATTCAATCTTATCATGCGAAAATTGCAGCATAAATACAAAGAAAAAGATCTTCACCTATCACCTCATGAAGATTTTTACAAACATAGCAAGCAAGCAATTATGATGGCTTCATGGCCAGCTGGGATAGTAGTGGTTTCAGCTTGTTGCAATATTATAAATTGTCAAGCTATGCTAAAATTGTAATAATTCAATTTTATCAGGCTAAAATTGCAGCATAAATAGGAAGAAAAAGATCTTCACTTATCACCTCATGAAGATTTTTACAAACATAGCAAGCCAGCAATTATGGCTTCATGGCCAGCTGGGATAGTAATGGTTTCAGCTCGTTGCGATATTATAAATCGTCGAGCTATGCTAAAGTTGTAATAATTCAATCTTATCATGCGAAAATTGCAGCATAAATACAAAGAAAAAGATCTTCACCTATCACCTCATGAAGATTTTTACAAACATAGCAAGCAAGCAATTATGATGGCTTCATGGCCAGCTGGGATAGTAGTGGTTTCAGCTTGTTGCAATATTATAAATTGTCAAGCTATGCTAAAATTGTAATAATTCAATTTTATCAGGCTAAAATTGCAGCATAAATAGGAAGAAAAAGATCTTCACTTATCACCTCATGAAGATTTTTACAAACATAGCAAGCCAGCAATTATGGCTTCATGGCCAGCTGGGATAGTAATGGTTTCAGCTCGTTGCGATATTATAAATCGTCGAGCTATGCTAAAGTTGTAATAATTCAATCTTATCATGCGAAAATTGCAGCATAAATACAAAGAAAAAGATCTTCACCTATCACCTCATGAAGATTTTTACAAACATAGCAAGCAAGCAATTATGATGGCTTCATGGCCAGCTGGGATAGTAGTGGTTTCAGCTTGTTGCAATATTATAAATTGTCTAGCTATGCTAAAATTGTAATAATTCAATTTTTTCAGGCTAAAATTGCAGCATAAATAGGAAGAAAAAGATCTTTACTTACTCATGAAGATTTTTACAAACATAGCAAGCCAGCAAGGCATTAGATGTGTGTATATAATACTGTCTTGAAATATCAAAAACTTAACACATGCTTATCTTTGAAAATCTGCGAAATTAGTATATGTATGTATGTAAAAACGTGAAACGACATACAGACGGAAAATGTCTACACTCAGTGCTTCTCCTGGAACGGGTTCCCACCCAGCATGGGGAAGAGTGGCCTCAGAATCTCCTCAGCTTTCGAGTACACCTGTTGGATTGAAAAAAATAATGGTGCTATGGGTATATCACCATCTAGGGTAAAGTACAGTTGTGGTAATGGTAGTGGTAGTGGTAGCAGCAGTAGCAGTAGTAGCAGCATTAGTATTTGGTAATAGTAGTAGTGTTGTAAATGTAGTACAGGGGAAACTCGACATATCGAGGTAACGACTATAATGAGAATGTTGCCACGGTCCCAAATTTACTTGTGTGGAATTCTATGGCAGCACGAACCTTCATAGCGAGGTCAACTATAACGAGCTAAATCTCATGCCTCTAAATCAAAGAAAAAGATTGGTAATCATTCCCGATATAACGAGCACGCAAATTTCCCTGCGCCTTAAATGGACAAAAATAATTCAGCTGAAGAATCTGCACACATCCGAGCATATAGTAAAGAGATATCGAGCCATTTGGGCGGCCACAATCAATGGCAATGCAAAGCGGGGTGCGTCTTTTTATTCGTATCACACACACAGCGCAGGGAGCATCTTTTTATCTGTATCACAGTGCAGGGAGCGTCTTTTTAATCATATGACAGCACAGGGAGACCGGTCCCTGCCCCAAAGTATAAATGAGACTTTTTTTTCATACCATGATAATCTCTGAATTTGAACAAAGCACTGTATAAGGTGAAACTAGCGAATTTCACGAGATATCCAGAATCATGTCATCAAAACTAGCAAATTTCAAGAGATATCCAGAATCATGTCATCAACAAATCACAACACATGGAAATTTAGCATTTTGCAAAAGTTCCTTACCACAAAAACAGCTGTCATTATTAAATAGCAAAATATTTGATGTCACAAAATTGCTGGTATTACAGTCATACTGGGTGCTTTGACACATATATACTCTGGCGACAATTGTTCAGGGCTTTATTTCATTGAAATGTAGGGATAGGGTAAGAGTTGCCATTGGGTTTTAGGTTAGATTTAGGGTTAGGTAAGGTGTTTAGTCCAGACTCGACCCTTTCAAGACAACTGACCACATTTTGTGGTTTGGCTCAATAACTTTTAATTCAGAGCTCTAGAAAATATACCAGATGTATGAGTAGAAAGAGCAAAAATTTCTGCACACACCCTATGTCCATTTTTATTGTATGACCATGTTGCGTTTTATGCCAGGAATTTTAACAACAAGAATAAGCTTTAAAATCCCAAAATTGGCAACACATTGAGAGGTTCAAAATCATTGTTGTTCATAAAAATTGGCAATTTTTTTCAACTTTTCGACAGACAAAATTTATAACCATGTATATTTGTTTTCAAAAACATTACACCTTATAAGAACCATGTAGCACTAAAAGAAAAATATCATTGTTGCCAATTTGAAGAACAAAATGTGATCAATTTAGCCCTTCAATAATTCCTGTCGTGAAAGGTGTAAAAGTTGAAAATTTGGTTAGCGTAGGATTTTTTTTCTCTCTCTCTTTTTTTTTTTTTTTTTTTTTTTTCAAATCCCCCTTTCTTTAGTATTTACTATTTTTTTGTAAAGGATTGTCAGGCCATCGAGCTTTGCTTATGTGACAATCTTTCTTTATGATTAATTAATGTTAATTATACAATGTAATTACTTTAATTGATAATGTATTAATATTTGTTTATTATGTTGTAATCACTCTGTAAAATATGTTTGAAGGACAAAAAAAGGATCATAAAGATAAATAAATAAAATAAAATAAAATTATTGACAGGGGAGCAAATTGTCGCCGGAGCATGTGTCGTACACCCTAACACTCTCCTACTTACCAGACTGACGGATGTACTGGCAAATTTGACGATAACTCCTGGAACCTTCTCATCATCTACGGTCATCTTAATTGGATTCACAGCCACTGTGATGTTCTGATTCGGCTTCACACCTGCGGGAAAAAAAAAATTGCAGATGATTACAACAATATCACATTAAGGTGCTTTCTTCAGAGATGCTTGATTGCAACTGGACCCTGTTTCATAAAACTTGTTATCAATAGCAAATGCTACAGATCTATGACAAATTTGCTCTGAGCCAATCAAATTCAATGATTTCAGTAGCTAGTAACAACTGTAACTTGTTATTGTTAGCGAGTTTTAAGAAACAGGGCACCCTGGGCCCGTATTCAGTTCAACACTCAAGAATTAAATATGAGTAGTTTACTTAGTTTTCGGCTGAGATAAAATACTTAAGCAATGTTGGTATTCAGTTGAATCATTTGGCTAAGTATTTTACCCTAAGTCTAAGACAGCTCCCTAGCAGACTTAAAAAAATTACTTGATTGGCAGGTATGTGGCTTAGACTTAGGGTAAAATACTTAGCCAAATGATTCAAGTGAATACCAACATTGCTTAAGTATTTTATCTCAGCCGAAAACTAAGTAAACTACTCATATTTAATTCTTGAGTGTTGAACTGAATACGGGCCCAGGGCCCTGTTTCTTAAAACTCGCTAACAATAACAAGTTACGTACGCAGAGCAGTAGCCGCTGCGCACAAGCAAGTCATATAAGCGCACATCTACTGTGACGCATCTATTGCAAAAGTTTGGACAGGATATATGACATCAAATCACTTTTGCTTTAAAGTCGGCTTGCTAAAGTAAAGTGCTTAAATTTGATCTGAATACGAGTTAAGCCAGTTTACTTAGCCAATCAAAATGCTAAGTAAAATGCTAACTTAATGCGTGTTTTGATTTGAATATCGCCCCTGGTGTACAACTGCCGATGAATGTCTGCAAAAATAATAACAATAACAACAACAGAAATAATAATAATAATAAGAAGAAGAAGAAGCATAATATAAATAATAATGGTTGGATTTATAAATTGCTTTCGTTTTTGTGGAAACAAAGCACTGAATAATACTATTACCACAGCTTTACCTGTGCTACCATGACAAAGCACTTGAGCATGCAAGGATAATCTTCCAACTAAGTAGATATCTACTTCACCCGGGTCAAGAGTGGCAAATGTAGATTTTTGTTTTGCCAAATATTTTGCTTTTTAGCTTATAATATAGCTAAAACTGAAACATACTGGAACAAGCCATGTAGGGCTTCGTCAATTGTAGTCGAAATTATAACATAAATCATTCTGTAGAAATGTCCCTTGAAAAGGATCGCTCTTCAAATGCCCTCGTATATTTGAAATACGACAAGAAAGAGCTGACGTGTTTTGGCCAAACATCAATGCCACATATGTGTGCAGTCCCATACACACATTTCTGTGCGCGGTGCATGTGCTTTTTCAGTAAGATTGGGTCAATTTTTTATCATTTTGATGATTTCAAAAACCTCACAGTATACACCATTTCTTATGTAGACATGATCAACTTTTCCCAATTGCTTTGAGACAGTTTCTTTCAAAATGTAATCACAAGGCCAGAACTCAACTTCATCTTTGAAAGGTACTACATAAACTCTTGTATAAAATCCAAAAAGAGCTCTTGGGAATAACCAAAAGGTTACTCTTCACTGGACTCTCACCATAGTCTTGCATCCCACCATACTTTGCCAACACATTTTTGCTGATATCGCTGAACTTGCGGCCAACCAGCAGGCAGGAGGCTATGACATTGTGCTGCCCCATCTTCTGTCTGATGCTCATGTGCGGAGTGTGTTCAAGGACGATGGCATCGCGGTAGATCAGGGTGCCCTTGTAGGTCACAGAGTTGCAACTGGAATAGCTGGAACAGAAACATACAGGACTTCAAAAATTTTCCTCAAAATTGTAGGAAGCACATTTGCACATCAGAACAAGTACCCTCAGACTTTTACCCCTTTGGACAACTACATGACTCCCTAGGACAATCACCATATACAGACTATCCTAAAACTGATTAACCATCTGTTAGTAATATCCTACACTACAGGCCTGTGAGAACTCCTTTTTTTAATTATTCTCGCCGATTTAAATTTCTGCTTTTTTCCTGTGTTATTCCCATTATTTTATAGGCAACCTTTATTTCAATGGTTTTTGAAACGGCTGGAAACATAGTCTAGCTAAATGGCTGCAAGGGTGAGCGGAGTCTAGCTCTCTTGCGACCAAATATGGAAAACAACATACCGTCATATACATGTTATGTACTGTATGTGTTTTGCCTTCGCGCGCAAAGTGAAGTTCATGCTGCTAGCATTTGTATACCGGAGAACTGTGGACCGCGCCGCCGCATGCGTCGGGCAGGCCACTGGTGGGCGACCGTTCAATCTGCATTACCTCAGATAAGGGCCTTCTTGCATGAAAAGTTGTGTTTAATCGCAACTCAAAAAATTAAATGCAAGTCCCAAATACACGATCCTGATTGGTTGAAAATCAAGTTGCATTTAATTTTTTGACTTGCGTTTAAACGCAACTTTTTATGCAAGAAGGCCAAGAAGTTAAAGACAAGTAAATATATCAAGTAAACAAGTTTCAGCTTTTTTCCGCTCTTTTTTCGAAACCCCACTCACAGGCCTGTTCACTAGGGTTAGTTGTACTTTTGGCACCACTATGCGCAGACATTTTTCTATGCTGCAAGATTGAAAAGATATGTTACTCAGGGCTATAAAGAACTAAAAGCTAGGGGCAGAATAAATGACTCTGAACATATAATGGAGGAGGATTCTCACTCCTCATCATGCCTGCCCCAACCCTGTCCCTGTTATCCCATAGCAGTTCAGAGTTTTCTATTGGTCTTAATGAATCAGTTGTCCCTCCTCAAATTGGCAAGAATTATTCTTATTTTCAACTCCTTCACTTTGAAAAAAAATAAAAATGTTTACTAAATGAACCAATGTGAATGAAAATTGCAAAATTTCACGGAAAAAGTTGGCTTGGTAGGTAGATGCAGCATGGTAGAAGGATTCGCAGATAAACAAATTACTGACAGGGACTGCGGCGTGAATGCTCCTTCTATGGCCCTAATGACTAAGTACAATTAAATCGCTCTAATTTGTGAATGGCACAATGTTCTGCATTAAAATTGGAAATAGACTTAAATTTTTTTGGTGATTTTTGCTCTTTCTGCTCATGCATAACATGTAATTCCTAGCATTCTGGATCAAAAGATAATGCAAAAATGTCACTAAAAAGGAGACACTGTACTGTTATGGGTCATAGGTTTAATAAAGTAGAAGCAGATTATGAATTCAATACCTGGTGAAATCCCATCGCTCTCCTCTAGCAATTCTTCCTGCAGTAAGCCAATCCATAAACACCAAGTTACCATCCTCCAGTACATCAAAAGTCTGTGAATACAAATTATAAAAAAAAATCTAAGAAGGCTTGATTAGACAGTGAATGTAATTTAGGTCAGGGTTGGCAATAAAATTTCATTATTTATTTCAGCACTCCTTCAGCAAACTACTACTATCACTAGTAGTAGTAGTCATCTTTTACTACTACTACTACTACTGTGTCATTCCATAGGATTGGTGCAATTTTTGTGACACAGCAGAAGTGAGGAACTATGTCTCCTATCAACCATAACAATGTTTGCTAAAATTGGATTCAGCGTAAAAAGCATAGCCACTTATGTTGTACTCCAGTACTCTAGCTTCATGGTGAATCAATATGGCAGACCAAAATTGTAGATAATGTGTTTTATGTAACAGTGGTAAAAAAGAGAAATACATTTTAAGCAAAGTTTTGAAAGAGTACCAACTGACACAGGAATGATTCTGTATGGGCACTACTCATTGCATAAAAATGTTCAACAGATGATTTTATCTTCAATGTGTAATAGAAGATCTCATACCGTCATTCCCCCCCCCCCCAATTCATGGTTGGGGCACCACCACCACCACCACTACTACTACTACTACTACATATACTTCTACATATACTTCTACATATACTTCTACATATACTTCTACATATACTTCTACATATACTTCTACATACACTACTACTACTAATACTACTAATACTACTACTACTACTTCATATACTAGTACTATTACTACTAATGGGGAGCGTTTCATCAAGCGTTTTGTCAGTGATTTTTAACGACAAATTTGCTCTCAGCCAATCAGATGCAAGGATTTCAGTAGCTTATAACAGTTGTCGGTAAAAATCACTGACAAAACACTTGATGAAACGCTCCCCTGCTTTCACTTCACCTGTGTCTGTCTGTATCTGGCATTGGCAAAACATGTGACAGGGTCTTGTAGGACAGCTAGGACACTGCCACTTTCAACTTCGCCCTCCAGTCTCTGCACACTGACTTGCTCTTTTTCACTGTGATAAACCTGAAACAGACGATAGTAAAACTAGAAGCATGAGCACAGTTCAATCCAGGAATCTGACTTGGGAGGGGGGGGGGGGGGGGCTTAAAGTGTACCAATCACCTGAAATAATTATTTGTGTACAGCTAGAATGTATTAAATCAAACTCCAAACACTTTACGAGGGCCCCGTCTTATAAAGAGTTGCGAGTGATCAATCGCAAGTCCTCTGATCAATCGCAAATTTGCAGTCTCCTATCTCGTATGTACATACATGTAGGTGCGATTGATATCAATCGCAAAATTAAGTTGAAATTAATCGCATCTCATTATGAGACGGGGCCCTGGCCTTCTATGGGTTGACGGTAATAAGGAGTATGAAGAAAATGAAGGAAAACATAAGACCCCCTTGCGCAGAACCGAACTCGGAGTTGGGTTCAGCGCGGGCCATTATTCTATGCGAGCACAAGCACATACATGCATTGACTAGTCTCCTCAAGTCGCTGTTTTGTTCATTGGGAGTGTCTTTCAACTTGCAATATCTCTTTATAGAATCAACATTTGAAGCTCATATTTTGAATATATTACAGCAACATGGAACCCCTAATATACAGAGTAAAATATTTGTTGGTGGTTGTCATGCTTTAAGTTTTAGCCAGGAAAGTGTCTGGTTGTCCAAAAGATGCCCATTCCTTGTGGAAACACCAAGTGATTTATTTTAATCCCCATGATTTAATCAACAGATGCCTATTCTTTGGGACACCCTATTTACAAACTTTTACACCCAATTTTGAAATCCTGACTAAAAGTAGGAGGGAATGTGTGTCTACAAGGCTAATGAAATAAAGAAAAAGATGCCATATTATTAATGAGGGGGAGGGCGTTTTCTCCCAAATGCAACCCTCATGACAATACATTTCTGCCAATTTCTCTTTTCAAATTTTCAATGGAAAACAAACCTGTTCCCCTGAATGATACATGTGTGTATAATATATATATATATTTCACTGGATACCGCTTTTCGGAGACACACGACAATGCGGTTTATTCCGTCATAATAGCGCCACCTATGTAAAGGAGACACCAACTACATAAAGGAGACACTTGTACAAAGAAAAAATACAAAGAGTGTCTCCCTATTACACCGGTTTTGGGTTATATATATATATATATATATATATGTATATATACATATATATATATATATATATATATATACAGCCCTGGAAAAAAATATTACATGTAGACCAGCTCCATTTTGAGGTATATGAGTAGTGTTAAGTCCATTGTCTATGGAAGTAGGAAAATTATTATCAACAGCTAGTTTATGATTAATGAACTACTACTAACTAGAACAATTACCCCTATGACTTTTTTACCCCAGGACAGTTACCACTAGGATGACTACAGCCACAACAAATTTCCCCAGACAATTACAACACCCCCTTTTTTCCCATGAGAAAAAGAGTTTTTGGACCATCTAGATTATAAATGTCTGAGAAGATGAATTTCAAGTGTTACGTCTCTTGGTCTGAGCACCATGGCCTTCTCATTATTCTACTGAGACCACTGTGTGTGACATAAAAATTAAAGGTATTAGAAAATTAATTTTATGAAACAAGAAAACATTCTTGCAGCATGAATGAGCTGCTGTGAGGAAGAAAAAAAGGCAACACCTTGTTGACAGCATGCCACAAGGCAAGGCTGCTATCATCAAATGTAGTAATTTTCCACCAAGAACTGAACAAACTGCCTCCAGAGGAGTGGACAGTATGGCTTTACGAGACAATCAGGCATACCTCCTGGACAATTATCCCTAGATCGCTTGTGTCAGGACATTTTTTCCAAAACCCCTACTACTGGAGAATATCCCTGAGGACAGTTAGCATCTAGGATATTTACATTCTGTTAGGTGTTCTCAAAGTTCTATCCATTGGGGTGCCCTTAGAAGTAATTGTCCTTTAGTGGTAACTGTCCGAGGGATTAGTTATTACACAAGATAATTGTTTGGGGGAGTATTCATCCACTCATTATGAGTTAGCTAGTAGAAATCATTCTGAAAATTCAATTACTGATATAGCCAACACTTGCCATATAGGCCTTTATAAGGAGCTGGTCTAATAATTTTTTCCAGGGCTGTATATGGAAGCCTTCAGAGGAAATGGAGGAAATAAATTCACAGGGATTTGGGATAATGTTCACAAGAAAGAAAACCCAAGTATTTGACTATAACATCCATAACAGATTTTTATCCTCTCAATACTACAATAGGATTAAAATATGAAATTTGCTATAGTATTATTGTGTCATTAATGGTGATCACCTGTATCATCATCATATCCATATTAAAAATCTTGAAAATAATCAAGGTTCAATGTAGGTGAGTTTGAATACCAATTTTGACCTCTAATGTGTAACCTCTGTAACGGTGGAATGCTGCACATCACTCATGGGCCCTTGCCTATGTGGGACTGTGTCCAACATTCACTGTTGCAACAGTCAAAAACAGACAACAAAATTGCTCTAAGCAAGATTTAATTTTCTTAAATTTGCTAGATTACCTGATTCATGGACTCTTCCACTGTTAGTGTGCCACAAATTAGGGGATTCAGAATTGAAAGTGAAATTTTAAATAATTATTTTCCTCTCCTGTATGAATGATCTAGCCTGGAAAAGGGCCTGCTGATACACACAATAGCTATTAAAGCCTATTCACCCATAAAAGAGCTAGTCTGAGTACAAGGTTATTTATCCTCTGAGTACTTCAGATAAGCTTGTACATGTATAAGTGGCTGCACATATACCCTAACAATGTGGCAGTTCTGGCCTCAGGTTTCAATCAATAGTAAACAGAGAGTTAACTTTTTGACTACTGAATTCTGTATATCCCACAGGCTTAACATAGGGACCACCGGTTTCCGTGGGAAAAGGGTTAATAATTTATGACCCTTCTTTTGTTTTTTAGATGGATAAACTGTACTCTCAAATTTGAAGCTTTATGAATGTGAAGTACATGTATGGATCACTATAAATAAATACCTTCGTGGAAGCCTGTGTAGTAAGCATAGCACAGCAGTTATCCTTCACACCAACTCGCACCTCAATGTTGTCACCAGATACTATGCCACCCCCGTAATTAATGCAGTAGACCCACTGGCAGTTGGAGGAGCTGGCATATATAGGGAGCATTAACTTGACCTGTGGGGGTGTCCACAAAATCAGATGGAAACAAAATTGCAACACATATTGAATGGTATTGGGATAAATCCACTCACACTTATGCAAGGTTATTATAGATAACCTCGCACTCCATACCTTCATACCACAGAGAATTGCCTCCCATAGAGAGTATGTAATCTCCAGCACATATGTGTGTTTTGAAGGAGCAAGATCGCTGGACAAAAACAGCCTGAAAATTTCACTAGATAAAGGTGATAAAGAACATATTGAAGAATTTAGCATAAAATCAGGTTTTCTATCATCCTAAAATGCAGAAGGAAGTATTTTCTTAAAATTTTCTTAAAGATTTGTAGGTTTTGCAATATGAGATTTAACTTTTCAGTTCGAGTTTACTTACAGGATAGGTGAAATATAAATCAGAGGCATTTGTTTTGTAGTGACCAAATGAATCAGGCTGGTTCATCCCGCCTCGGCGTTCAAAATGAACTTTGGCGTTAACTTGTCGCTGGTCTCCGGGCGCATTGTGACACCCCAAGTGATCTGTCATTGTCTGCTCCATATTTTCAAGGAATCCAAGCTGTTCTATGGAACCCATTCTTTGCCTCTCAAAGATGATCTCGAATCTGGTAATGAAGAAAAATAAAATGAATTCTCAGAATCAAACAAAACTGACACTGAATATTCAGGGCTACGAAGTAATGGGCTTGACTGTGAAGTAGGAAACCGCTCATTCAGTGTGCACAGAAGCATGCAGACACACTGTAAAGTCCACAGAGGTGGAAAGAGGGCATCTATGCGTTTGACAAAACAAAGCCCCAGTCGGCAGAGTGACTGAATGAATAGTTTCCAATTTCATGATGATGCCAATATAGGCAATAAATGACATTCGCCATACGATTTTGGTAAGAATTTGTACATTGTAACACGCTTATGCTCCAGTTGATAAATGAATGAACAAAGAAACAGGAAAAAGCCAAGAAAAAAAACAAAGAAAAAAAAACAAAGGAAATCAAGGTAGTCGTTCCAACACAAGTGCTTATATCTACATCTAATAATTATATAACATAAGCAAATGAGCTAAGTCAAAATGGTTTTAAATCATCACAATTTGCAACCAGTGTCTGCAATAATTTTGTGGGTTGAAATCTAGGAACTGCAACGTATAAAAGTTCAGATTGTAACCAAGTACTGTCCTTATACTAAAATAGGACATCATCATCCGCTCAACTCTGACTTTGGTGCATAAACAGACATACCAAGTTTCACGCATCAGGCGTGACAGTCACGCCTCAGGGCTCTCTCTCACATTCACACGCCCAGAAACCTTTTTTTAATGCCTCACAGCCAGACCAGAAAAAAAAAAAATTGTGAGTCTATAAGTGTGGAAGACAGTGTCATAGTGCCACTGTAAAATAGTGTCATAATCCATAAAATATCACATTTTAGCGGTGTAATCGGCGGTCCTGCTACCCTAATCTGAAAATCTAATCTGAAAGGAATGGGTTCCAAAATCTGAGCTGTATTTCAAGAAATTTTCAGTTTTAGATCAGGATTTTTCGTATGTCACGTCTCTTAAGTGTCCAATCGCGAACACACAGTGCAAGCTAGTCGGTGCATGAGACGCACACGTGATATCTCCGTTTTGAGATTTCACTTTCTGATACCGCAGAGAAAAAATTCGGCCGGATCGCAGGCCCGGACCTGTGGGGGTGGACGCAGGCTCCCCATTGACTTTGAAGATGCGGCCAAAATCTCACCTGCTATGCCAAAAACTGCATTGCCATGGCATTTTTTTTTCCTGGATTTTTTTGTGGTTAAAATAGTAACAATAATGGCTTTCATGATTTTAGTAAAAAGTATTTTAAAATAAATGTGAAATAAAGAGTCCAAAAATAGGATTTTGTCTTAAGTGGACAAGATCTCCCCCCCCCCCTCCTCCTTTGCTCTAAGCTAAGCTAAGATCGCAAGATTTAGAGCTTAAAATGCTAAAGGTCCCTTTTACGTGTACGTGATAGGGATTGAATTTTTAACGACCGAATTTTTTGGGGGGAGATGTTAGCGCTCGCGGCGATCAGGGCCCTCTTGCATTAAAAGATGCGATTAAACGCAACTCAAAAAATTAAACACGACTCGATTTTCAACCAATCAGGATCGCGTATTTGGGACTTGCGTTCAATTTTTTGAGTTGCGTTTAATCGCAACTTTTTATGCAAGAGGGCCCAGGAAATGTGCACGATGTTTTGCGATACCCCATTTCGCCAGAAGTGAGAGTAAATTACGGATTTCATTTTTTGAATTATCTTTCCCAACATAGGTGAGTTGAGTTTATTGTATTTTAATTATGGATATGTTGGTGTCGGTTTTTGTAAATTAAATGCAGATTTTGAGTGAATGTTGGTGACTTTTGTGCAGTGGTGTTTGAAAGTGTTGAGGTGTATGACTGCCTAGAGTCTACAGACTACACACGAAGTATAGTAAAGTCGCTATGAGTGAATTCGGGTATCTTGAGAATGGCGATCGGCTGATGAAAAAGGGGGTCGTCAAAGCGATACATACCTGTCTGTCCAATATGTTGAGTGCCCCGCCCCCCTTCCTCCCCCGGGTATTTTACGGTAGGTCTATGATAACAGCAAGCGTGTCTGGTCCCCTATTCTCCGGGTTTGCCCTTTTAAAGTTAGATTGTAGAATCTCTCTAACACTACAGTTAGATCTTAAACTTTACCTCGAATAAATTTATGTGAGTGGGTCTGGGTCCCGGCCTGGGTCCCCTTGCCTTGATCGGTCCTGTTCAGCGTGACAGCGCCGGTGCCGGATGCTAGGTAAGCCAAAGACTGCCTAATAGGCTGCTGGTAGTGCTGAGGAACAGAGCCAGAGCAGAGCCACGGACGGACCTGTCAAGCCAAGGGTAAGATAGAATAAGAGGATTTCTAACAGTTGAAATGCACCCTGCACTCTCCGGCACTCTCGCGAAATAGCCTAACTCCAGGGAGCTCGAACGCTACGCGTTCGAGCTCCAGGTACAAATAACCGACGTCTGCATCGCCATGAGTTTGGTTAAATTCATTTGTTAGTTTTTGAAGGTAAGATGAAAATTTGTACTTACATGTCAGGATAATTACTTTATATATGCAGTAGGCTTTCAGATTTCACGATTTGACGATCATTTCGATGAAAAAAAGATAAATTTCCTCTCCGAGCCGATCTTTCCCCGTGTTGTATCGTCGATGCAAATGACTCGTATTCACGGTGCGCATGCAATTCAGCGCATGCGCATTGCGAATGCGAGTCATATATTTAAAGGTAATACCTTATATTGCAGAAATGCACGTTTTCTTATGATGGCCTGCCACAAGGCCCTGACGGCTGGGACGGGGCAACCAATTGCCCCACAGGGTCCACCCGGGTGTGGGCAACCTAAAAATAGGCAGCTTGCCCCGGCCCCTGCCGTTTAAGATTGCCCCAGGGACGATTATATATCTAAAGTTAATACCTACCTTATAATACAGAAATGCACTTTTTCTTATGATGTCCCGCCACAAGGCCCTGACGGCTGGGGCCGGGCAACCACTTGCCCCACAGGGTCAAGCAAGGTGTGGGCAACCTAAAAATAGGCAGCTTGCCCCGGCCCCTGCCGTTTAAGATTGCCCCAGGGACGATTATATATTTAAAGGTAATACCTTATATTACAGAAATACATGTTTTCTTATGATGGCCAGTCATAAGGCCCTGACGGCTGGGGCCCGGAAACCACTTGCCCCACAGGGTCCAGCAAGGTGTGGGCAACCTAAAAATAGGCAGCTTGCCCCGGCCCCTGCCGTTTAAGGTTGCCCCAGGGACGAATATATATTCAAAGATAATACCTTATATTACAGAAATGCACTCTTCTTTATGATGTCCCGCCACAAGGCCCTGACGGCTGGGGCCGGGCAACCAATTGCCCCACAGGGTCCACCCGGGTGTGGGCAACCTAAAAATAGGCAGCTTGCCCCGGCCCCTGCCGTTTAAGATTGCCCCAGGGACGATTATATATTTAAAGTTAATACCTACCTTATAATACAGAAATGCACTTTTTCTTATGATGTCCCGCCACAAGGCCCTGACGGCTGGGGCCGGGCAACCACTTGCCCCACAGGGTCATGCAAGGTGTGGGCAACCTAAAAATAGGCAGCTTGCCCCGGCCCCTGCCGTTTAAGATTGCCCCAGGGACGATTATATATTTAAAGGTAATACCTTATATTACAGAAATGCATGTTTTCTTATGATGGCCAGCCATAAGGGCCTGACGGCTGGGGCCCGGAAACCACTTGCCCCACAGGGTCCAGTAAGGTGTGGGCAACCTAAAAATAGGCAGCTTGCCCCGGCCCCTGCCGTTTAAGATTGCCCCAGGGACGATTATATATTTAAAGGCAATACCTTATATTACAGAAATGCATGTTTTCTTATAATGTCCCGCCACAAGGCCCTGACGGCTGGGGCCGGGCAACCACTTGCCCCACAGGGTCCAGCAAGGTGTGGGCAACCTAAAAATAGGCAGCTTGCCCCGGCCCCTGCCGTTTAAGATTGCCCCAGGGACGATTATATATTTAAAGGAAATACCTTATATTACAGAAATGCATGTTTTCTTATGATGTCCCGCCACAAGGCCCTGACGGCTGGGGCCGGGCAACCACTTGCCCCACAGGGTCAAGCAAGGTGTGGGAAACCTAAAAATAGGCAGCTTGCCCCGGCCCCTGCCGTTTAAGATTGCCCCAGGGACGATTATATATTTAAAGATAATACCTTATTTTACAGAAATGCACGTTTTCTTATGATGGCCTGCCACAAGGCCCTGACGGCTGGGGCCGGGCAACCACTTCCCCAACAGGGTCCAGCAAGGTGTGGGCAACCTAAAAATAGGCAGCTTGCCCCGGCCCCTGCCGTTTAAGGTTGCCCCAGGGACGATTATATATTCAAAGATAATACCTTATATTACAGAAATGCACTCTTCCTTATGATGTCCCGCCACAAGGCCCTGACGGCTGGGGCCGGGCAACCACTTGCCCCACAGGGTCAAGCAAGGTGTGGGCAACCTAAAAATAGGCAGCTTGCCCCGGCCCCTGCCGTTTAAGATTGCCCCAGGGACGATTATATATTTAAAGTTAATACCTATCTTATAATACAGAAATGCACTTTTTCTTATGATGTCCCGCCACAAGGCCCTGACGGCTGGGGCCGGGCAACCACTTGCCCCACAGGGTCAAGCAAGGTGTGGGCAACCTAAAAATAGGCAGCTTGCCCTGGCCCCTGCCGTTTAAGATTGCCCCAGGGACGATTATATATTTAAAGTTAATACCTACCTTATAATACAGAAATGCACTTTTTCTTATGATGTCCCGCCACAAGGCCCTGACGGCTGGGGGGGCCGGGCAACCACTTGCCCAACAGGGTCATGCAAGGTGTGGGCAACCTAAAAATAGGCAGCTTGCTCCGGCCCCTGCCGTTTAAGATTGACCCAGGGACGATTATATATTTAAAGGTAATACCTTATATTACAGAAATGCATGTTTTCTTATGATGGCCAGCCATAAGGCCCTGACGGCTGGGGCCCGGAAACCACTTGCCCCACAGGGTCCAGCAAGGTGTGGGCAACCTAAAAATAGGCAGCTTGCCCCGGCCCCTGCCGTTTAAGATTGCCCCAGGGACGATTATATATTTAAAGGAAATACCTTAAATTACAAAAATGCACTTTTTCTTATGATGTCCCGCCACAAGGCCCTGACGGCTGGGGCCGGGCAACCACTTGCCCCACAGGGTCAAGCAAGGTGTGGGCAACCTAAAAATAGGCAGCTTGCCCCGGCCCCTGCCGTTTAAGGTTGCCCCAGGGACGATTATATATTCAAAGATAATACCTTATATTACAGAAATGCACTCTTCCTTATGATGTCCTGCCACAAGGCCCTGACGGCTGGGGCCGGGCAACCAATTGCCCCACAGGGTCCACCCGGGTGTGGGCAACCTAAAAATAGGCAGCTTGCCCCGGCCCCTGCCGTTTAAGATTGCCCCAGGGACGATTATATATTTAAAGGTAATACCTTATATTACAGAAATACATGTTTTCTTATGATGGCCAGCCATAAGGCCCTGACGGCTGGGGCCCGGAAACCACTTGCCCCACAGGGTCAAGCAAGGTGTGGGTAACCTAAAAATAGGCAGCTTGCCCCGGCCCCTGCCGTTTAAGGTTGCCCCAGGGACGATTATATATTCAAAGATAATACCTTATATTACAGAAATGCACTCTTCCTTATGATGTCCCGCCACAAGGCCCTGACGGCTGGGGCCGGGCAACCACTTGCCCCACAGGGTCAAGCAAGGTGTGGGCAACCTAAAAATAGGCAGCTTGCCCCGGCCCCTGCCGTTTAAGATTGCCCCAGGGACGATTATATATTTAAAGTTAATACCTATCTTATAATACAGAAATGCACTTTTTCTTATGATGTCCCGCCACAAGGCCCTGACGGCTGGGGCCGGGCAACCACTTGCCCCACAGGGTCAAGCAAGGTGTGGGCAACCTAAAAATAGGCAGCTTGCCCCGGCCCCTGCCGTTTAAGATTGCCCCAGGGACGATTATATATTTAAAGTTAATACCTACCTTATAATACAGAAATGCACTTTTTCT
This sequence comes from Heliocidaris tuberculata, assembly GCA_025618425.1. Lineage (NCBI taxonomy): Eukaryota > Metazoa > Echinodermata > Echinoidea > Camarodonta > Echinometridae > Heliocidaris > Heliocidaris tuberculata. The sequence goes on from CM046849.1 coordinate 21,352,719, forward strand.
TATGATGTCCCGCCACAAGGCCCTGACGGCTGGGGCCGGGCAACCACTTGCCCAACAGGGTCATGCAAGGTGAGGGCAACCTAAAAATAGGCAGCTTGCTCCGGCCCCTGCCGTTTAAGATTGACCCAGGGACGATTATATATTTAAAGGTAATACCTTATATTACAGAAATGCATGTTTTCTTATGATGGCCAGCCATAAGGCCCTGACGGCTGGGGCCCGGAAACCACTTGCCCCACAGGGTCAAGCAAGGTGTGGGCAACCTAAAAATAGGCAGCTTGCCCCGGCCCCTGCCGTTTAAGGTTGCCCCAGGGACGATTATATATTCAAAGATAATACCTTATATTACAGAAATGCACTCTTCCTTATGATGTCCTGCCACAAGGCCCTGACGGCTGGGGCCGGGCAACCAATTGCCCCACAGGGTCCACCCGGGTGTGGGCAACCTAAAAATAGGCAGCTTGCCCCGGCCCCTGCCGTTTAAGATTGCCCCAGGGACGATTATATATTTAAAGGTAATACCTTATATTACAGAAATACATGTTTTCTTATGATGGCCAGCCATAAGGCCCTGACGGCTGGGGCCCGGAAACCACTTGCCCCACAGGGTCAAGCAAGGTGTGGGTAACCTAAAAATAGGCAGCTTGCCCCGGCCCCTGCCGTTTAAGGTTGCCCCAGGGACGATTATATATTCAAAGATAATACCTTATATTACAGAAATGCACTCTTCCTTATGATGTCCCGCCACAAGGCCCTGACGGCTGGGGCCGGGCAACCACTTGCCCCACAGGGTCAAGCAAGGTGTGGGCAACCTAAAAATAGGCAGCTTGCCCCGGCCCCTGCCGTTTAAGATTGCCCCAGGGACGATTATATATTTAAAGTTAATACCTATCTTATAATACAGAAATGCACTTTTTCTTATGATGTCCCGCCACAAGGCCCTGACGGCTGGGGCCGGGCAACCACTTGCCCCACAGGGTCAAGCAAGGTGTGGGCAACCTAAAAATAGGCAGCTTGCCCCGGCCCCTGCCGTTTAAGATTGCCCCAGGGACGATTATATATTTAAAGGAAATACCTTAAATTACAAAAATGCACTTTTTCTTATGATGTCCCGCCACAAGGCCCTGACGGCTGGGGCCGGGCAACCACTTGCCCCACAGGGTCAAGCAAGGTGTGGGCAACCTAAAAATAGGCAGTTTGCCCCGGCCCCTGCCGTTTAAGGTTGCCCCAGGGACGATTATATATTCAAAGATAATACCTTATATTACAGAAATGCACTCTTCCTTATGATGTCCTGCCACAAGGCCCTGACGGCTGGGGCCGGGCAACCAATTGCCCCACAGGGTCCACCCGGGTGTGGGCAACCTAAAAATAGGCAGCTTGCCCCGGCCCCTGCCGTTTAAGATTGCCCCAGGGACGATTATATATTTAAAGGTAATACCTTATATTACAGAAATACATGTTTTCTTATGATGGCCAGCCATAAGGCCCTGACGGCTGGGGCCGGAAACCACTTGCCCCACAGGGTCAAGCAAGGTGTGGGTAACCTAAAAATAGGCAGCTTGCCCCGGCCCCTGCCGTTTAAGGTTGCCCCAGGGACGATTATATATTCAAAGATAATACCTTATATTACAGAAATGCACTCTTCCTTATGATGTCCCGCCACAAGGCCCTGACGGCTGGGGCCGGGCAACCACTTGCCCCACAGGGTCAAGCAAGGTGTGGGCAACCTAAAAATAGGCAGCTTGCCCCGGCCCCTGCCGTTTAAGATTGCCCCAGGGACGATTATATATTTAAAGTTAATACCTATCTTATAATACAGAAATGCACTTTTTCTTATGATGTCCCGCCACAAGGCCCTGACGGCTGGGGCCGGGCAACCACTTGCCCCACAGGGTCAAGCAAGGTGTGGGCAACCTAAAAATAGGCAGCTTGCCCCGGCCCCTGCCGTTTAAGATTGCCCCAGGGACGATTATATATTTAAAGTTAATACCTACCTTATAATACAGAAATGCACTTTTTCTTATGATGTCCCGCCACAAGGCCCTGACGGCTGGGGCCGGGCAACCACTTGCCCAACAGGGTCATGCAAGGTGAGGGCAACCTAAAAATAGGCAGCTTGCTCCGGCCCCTGCCGTTTAAGATTGACCCAGGGACGATTATATATTTAAAGGTAATACCTTATATTACAGAAATGCATGTTTTCTTATGATGGCCAGCCATAAGGCCCTGACGGCTGGGGCCCGGAAACCACTTGCCCCACAGGGTCCAGCAAGGTGTGGGCAACCTAAAAATAGGCAGCTTGCCCCGGCCCCTGCCGTTTAAGATTGCCCCAGGGACGATTATATATTTAAAGGAAATACCTTAAATTACAAAAATGCACTTTTTCTTATGATGTCCCGCCACAAGGCCCTGACGGCTGGGGCCGGGCAACCACTTGCCCCACAGGGTCAAGCAAGGTGTGGGCAACCTGAAAATAGGCAGCTTGCCCCGGCCCCTGCCGTTTAAGGTTGCCCCAGGGACGATTATATATTCAAAGATAATACCTTATATTACAGAAATGCACTCTTCCTTATGATGTCCTGCCACAAGGCCCTGACGGCTGGGGCCGGGCAACCAATTGCCCCACAGGGTCCACCCGGGTGTGGGCAACCTAAAAATAGGCAGCTTGCCCCGGCCCCTGCCGTTTAAGATTGCCCCAGGGACGATTATATATTTAAAGGTAATACCTTATATTACAGAAATACATGTTTTCTTATGATGGCCAGCCATAAGGCCCTGACGGCTGGGGCCCGGAAACCACTTGCCCCACAGGGTCCAGCAAGGTGTGGGCAACCTAAAAATAGGCAGCTTGCCCCGGCCCCTGCCGTTTAAGGTTGCCCCAGGGACGAATATATATTCAAAGATAATACCTTATATTACAGAAATGCACTCTTCTTTATGATGTCCCGCCACAAGGCCCTGACGGCTGGGGCCGGGCAACCAATTGCCCCACAGGGTCCACCCGGGTGTGGGCAACCTAAAAATAGGCAGCTTGCCCCGGCCCCTGCCGTTTAAGATTGCCCCAGGGACGATTATATATTTAAAGTTAATACCTACCTTATAATACAGAAATGCACTTTTTCTTATGATGTCCCGCCACAAGGCCCTGACGGCTGGGGCCGGGCAACCACTTGCCCCACAGGGTCAAGCAAGGTGTGGGCAACCTAAAAATAGGCAGCTTGCCCCGGCCCCTGCCGTTTAAGATTGCCCCAGGGACGATTATATATTTAAAGTTAATACCTACCTTATAATACAGAAATGCACTTTTTCTTATGATGTCCCGCCACAAGGCCCTGACGGCTGGGGCCGGGCAACCACTTGCCCAACAGGGTCATGCAAGGTGTGGGCAACCTAAAAATAGGCAGCTTGCCCCGGCCCCTGCCGTTTAAGATTGCCCCAGGGACGATTATATATTTAAAGGTAATACCTTATATTACAGAAATGCATGTTTTCTTATGATGTCCCGCCACAAGGCCCTGACGGCTGGGGCCGGGCAACCACTTGCCCCACAGGGTCAAGCAAGGTGTGGGCAACCTAAAAATAGGCAGCTTGCCCCGGCCCCTGCCGTTTAAGATTGCCCCAGGGACGATTATATATTTAAAGTTAATACCTACCTTATAATACAGAAATGCACTTTTTCTTATGATGTCCCGCCACAAGGCCCTGACGGCGGGGGCCGGGCAACCACTTGCCCCACAGGGTCAAGCAAGGTGTGGGCAACCTAAAAATAGGCAGCTTGCCCCGGCCCCTGCCGTTTAAGATTGCCCCAGGGACGATTATATATTTAAAGGTAATACCTTATATTACAGAAATGCATGTTTTTTTTATGATGGCCTGCCACAAGGCCCTGACGGCTGGGGCCGGGCAACCACTTGCCCCACAGGGTCCAGGAAGGTGTGGGCAACCTAAAAATAGGCAGCTTGCCCCGGCCCCTGCCGTTTAAGATTGCCCCAGGGACGATTATATATTTAAAGGAAATACCTTAAATTACAAAAATGCACTTTTTCTTATGATGTCCCGCCACAAGGCCCTGACGGCTGGGGCCGGGCAACCACTTGCCCCACAGGGTCAAGCAAGGTGTGGGCAACCTAAAAATAGGCAGCTTGCCCCGGCCCCTGCCGTTTAAGGTTGCCCCAGGGACGATTATATATTCAAAGATAATACCTTATATTACAGAAATGCACTCTTCCTTATGATGTCCTGCCACAAGGCCCTGACGGCTGGGGCCGGGCAACCAATTGCCCCACAGGGTCCACCCGGGTGTGGGCAACCTAAAAATAGGCAGCTTGCCCCGGCCCCTGCCGTTTAAGATTGCCCCAGGGACGATTATATATTTAAAGGTAATACCTTATATTACAGAAATACATGTTTTCTTATGATGGCCAGCCATAAGGCCCTGACGGCTGGGGCCCGGAAACCACTTGCCCCACAGGGTCCAGCAAGGTGTGGGCAACCTAAAAATAGGCAGCTTGCCCCGGCCCCTGCCGTTTAAGGTTGCCCCAGGGACGAATATATATTCAAAGATAATACCTTATATTACAGAAATGCACTCTTCTTTATGATGTCCCGCCACAAGGCCCTGACGGCTGGGGCCGGGCAACCAATTGCCCCACAGGGTCCACCCGGTGTGGGCAACCTAAAAATAGGCAGCTTGCCCCGGCCCCTGCCGTTTAAGATTGCCCCAGGGACGATTATATATTTAAAGTTAATACCTACCTTATAATACAGAAATGCACTTTTTCTTATGATGTCCCGCCACAAGGCCCTGACGGCTGGGGCCGGGCAACCACTTGCCCAACAGGGTCATGCAAGGTGTGGGCAACCTAAAAATAGGCAGCTTGCCCCGGCCCCTGCCGTTTAAGATTGCCCCAGGGACGATTATATATTTAAAGGTAATACCTTATATTACAGAAATGCATGTTTTCTTATGATGGCCAGCCACAAGGGCCTGACGGCTGGGGCCGGAAACCACTTGCCCCACAGGGTCCAGCAAGGTGTGGGCAACCTAAAAATAGGCAGCTTGCCCCGGCCCCTGCCGTTTAAGATTGCCCAAAGGACGATTATATATTTAAAGGTAATACCTTATATTACAGAAATGCATGTTTTCTTATGATGTCCCGCCACAAGGCCCTGACGGCTGGGGCCGGGCAACCACTTGCCCCACAGGGTCAAGCAAGGTGTGGGAAACCTAAAAATAGGCAGCTTGCCCCGGCCCCTGCCGTTTAAGATTGCCCCAGGGACGATTATATATTTAAAGATAATACCTTATATTACAGAAATGCACGTTTTCTTATGATGGCCTGCCACAAGGCCCTGACGGCTGGGGCCGGGCAACCACTTGCCCCACAGGGTCCAGCAAGGTGTGGGCAACCTAAAAATAGGCAGCTTGCCCCGGCCCCTGCCGTTTAAGATTGCCCAAGGGACGATTATATATTTAAAGTTAATACCTACCTTATAATACAGAAATGCACTTTTTCTTATGATGTCCCGCCACAAGGCCCTGACGGCTGGGGCCGGGCAACCACTTGCCCCACAGGGTCCAGCAAGGTGTGGGCAACCTAAAAATAGGCAGCTTGCCCCGGCCCCTGCCGTTTAAGATTGCCCCAGGGACGATTATATATTTAAAGGAAATACCTTAAATTACAAAAATGCACTTTTTCTTTTGATGTCCCGCCACAAGGCCCTGACGGCTGGGGCCGGGCAACCACTTGCCCCACAGGGTGAAGCAAGGTGTGGGCAACCTAAAAATAGGCAGCTTGCCCCGGCCCCTGCCGTTTAAGGTTGCCCCAGGGACGATTATATATTCAAAGATAATACCTTATATTACAGAAATGCACTCTTCCTTATGATGTCCTGCCACAAGGCCCTGACGGCTGGGGCCGGGCAACCAATTGCCCCACAGGGTCCAGCAAGGTGTGGGCAACCTAAAAATAGGCAGCTTGCCCCGGCCCCTGCCGTTTAAGATTGCCCCAGGGACGATTATATATTTAAAGTTAATACCTACCTTATAATACAGAAATGCACTTTTTCTTATGATGTCCCGCCACAAGGCCCTGACGGCTGGGGCCGGGCAACCACTTGCCCCACAGGGTCAAGCAAGGTGTGGGCAACCTAAAAATAGGCAGCTTGCCCCGGCCCCTGCCGTTTAAGATTGCCCCAGGGACGATTATATATTTAAAGGTAATACCTTATATTGCAGAAATACATGTTTTCTTATGATGGCCAGCCATAAGGCCCTGACGGCTGGGGCCGGAAACCACTTGCCCCACAGGGTCAAGCAAGGTGTGGGCAACCTAAAAATAGGCAGCTTGCCCCGGCCCCTGCCGTTTAAGGTTGCCCCAGGGACGAATATATATTCAAAGATAATACCTTATATTACAGAAATGCACTCTTCTTTATGATGTCCCGCCACAAGGCCCTGACGGCTGGGGCCGGGCAACCACTTGCCCCACAGGGTCCAGCAAGGTGTGGGCAACCTAAAAATAGGCAGCTTGCCCCGGCCCCTGCCGTTTAAGATTGCCCCAGGGACGATTATATATTTAAAGGAAATACCTTAAATTACAAAAATGCACTTTTTCTTATGATGTCCCGCCACAAGGCCCTGACGGCTGGGGCCGGGCAACCACTTGCCCCACAGGGTCAAGCAAGGTGTGGGCAACCTAAAAATAGGCAGCTTGCCCCGGCCCCTGCCGTTTAAGGTTGCCCCAGGGACGATTATATATTCAAAGATAATACCTTATATTACAGAAATGCACTCTTCCTTATGATGTCCTGCCACAAGGCCCTGACGGCTGGGGCCGGGCAACCAATTGCCCCACAGGGTCCACCCGGGTGTGGGCAACCTAAAAATAGGCAGCTTGCCCCGGCCCCTGCCGTTTAAGATTGCCCCAGGGACGATTATATATTTAAAGGTAATACCTTATATTACAGAAATACATGTTTTCTTATGATGGCCAGTCATAAGGCCCTGACGGCTGGGGCCCGGAAACCACTTGCCCCACAGGGTCCAGCAAGGTGTGGGCAACCTAAAAATAGGCAGCTTGCCCCGGCCCCTGCCGTTTAAGGTTGCCCCAGGGACGAATATATATTCAAAGATAATACCTTATATTACAGAAATGCACTCTTCTTTATGATGTCCCGCCACAAGGCCCTGACGGCTGGGGCCGGGCAACCAATTGCCCCACAGGGTCCACCCGGGTGTGGGCAACCTAAAAATAGGCAGCTTGCCCCGGCCCCTGCCGTTTAAGATTGCCCCAGGGACGATTATATATTTAAAGTTAATACCTACCTTATAATACAGAAATGCACTTTTTCTTATGATGTCCCGCCACAAGGCCCTGACGGCTGGGGCCGGGCAACCACTTGCCCCACAGGGTCAAGCAAGGTGTGGGCAACCTAAAAATAGGCAGCTTGCCCCGGCCCCTGCCGTTTAAGATTGCCCCAGGGACGATTATATATTTAAAGTTAATACCTACCTTATAATACAGAAATGCACTTTTTCTTATGATGTCCCGCCACAAGGCCCTGACGGCTGGGGCCGGGCAACCACTTGCCCAACAGGGTCATGCAAGGTGTGGGCAACCTAAAAATAGGCAGCTTGCCCCGGCCCCTGCCGTTTAAGATTGCCCCAGGGACGATTATATATTTAAAGGTAATACCTTATATTACAGAAATGCACGTTTTCTTATGATGTCCCGCCACAAGGCCCTGACGGCTGGGGCCGGGCAACCACTTGCCCCACAGGGTCAAGCAAGGTGTGGGCAACCTAAAAATAGGCAGCTTGCCCCGGCCCCTGCCGTTTAAGATTGCCCCAGGGACGATTATATATTTAAAGGAAATACCTTAAATTACAAAAATGCACTTTTTCTTATGATGTCCCGCCACAAGGCCCTGACGGCTGGGGCCGGGCAACCACTTGCCCCACAGGGTCAAGCAAGGTGTGGGTAACCTAAAAATAGGCAGCTTGCCCCGGCCCCTGCCGTTTAAGGTTGCCCCAGGGACGATTATATATTCAAAGATAATACCTTATATTACAGAAATGCACTCTTCCTTATGATGTCCTGCCACAAGGCCCTGACGGCTGGGGCCGGGCAACCACTTGCCCCACAGGGTCCAGCAAGGTGTGGGCAACCTAAAAATAGGCAGCTTGCCCCGGCCCCTGCCGTTTAAGATTGCCCCAGGGACGATTATATATTTAAAGTTAATACCTACCTTATAATACAGAAATGCACTTTTTCTTATGATGTCCCGCCACAAGGCCCTGACGGCTGGGGCCGGGCAACCACTTGCCCCACAGGGTCAAGCAAGGTGTGGGCAACCTAAAAATAGGCAGCTTGCCCCGGCCCCTGCCGTTTAAGGTTGCCCCAGGGACGATTATATATTCAAAGATAATACCTTATATTACAGAAATGCACTCTTCCTTATGATGTCCTGCCACAAGGCCCTGACGGCTGGGGCCGGGCAACCAATTGCCCCACAGGGTCCACCCGGGTGTGGGCAACCTAAAAATAGGCAGCTTGCCCCGGCCCCTGCCGTTTAAGATTGCCCCAGGGACGATTATATATTTAAAGGTAATACCTTATATTACAGAAATACATGTTTTCTTATGATGGCCAGTCATAAGGCCCTGACGGCTGGGGCCCGGAAACCACTTGCCCCACAGGGTCCAGCAAGGTGTGGGCAACCTAAAAATAGGCAGCTTGCCCCGGCCCCTGCCGTTTAAGGTTGCCCCAGGGACGAATATATATTCAAAGATAATACCTTATATTACAGAAATGCACTCTTCTTTATGATGTCCCGCCACAAGGCCCTGACGGCTGGGGCCGGGCAACCAATTGCCCCACAGGGTCCACCCGGGTGTGGGCAACCTAAAAATAGGCAGCTTGCCCCGGCCCCTGCCGTTTAAGATTGCCCCAGGGACGATTATATATTTAAAGTTAATACCTACCTTATAATACAGAAATGCACTTTTTCTTATGATGTCCCGCCACAAGGCCCTGACGGCTGGGGCCGGGCAACCACTTGCCCCACAGGGTCAAGCAAGGTGTGGGCAACCTAAAAATAGGCAGCTTGCCCCGGCCCCTGCCGTTTAAGATTGCCCCAGGGACGATTATATATTTAAAGTTAATACCTACCTTATAATACAGAAATGCACTTTTTCTTATGATGTCCCGCCACAAGGCCCTGACGGCTGGGGCCGGGCAACCACTTGCCCAACAGGGTCATGCAAGGTGTGGGCAACCTAAAAATAGGCAGCTTGCCCCGGCCCCTGCCGTTTAAGATTGCCCCAGGGACGATTATATATTTAAAGGTAATACCTTATATTACAGAAATGCACGTTTTCTTATGATGTCCCGCCACAAGGCCCTGACGGCTGGGGCCGGGCAACCACTTGCCCCACAGGGTCAAGCAAGGTGTGGGCAACCTAAAAATAGGCAGCTTGCCCCGGCCCCTGCCGTTTAAGATTGCCCCAGGGACGATTATATATTTAAAGGAAATACCTTAAATTACAAAAATGCACTTTTTCTTATGATGTCCCGCCACAAGGCCCTGACGGCTGGGGCCGGGCAACCACTTGCCCCACAGGGTCAAGCAAGGTGTGGGTAACCTAAAAATAGGCAGCTTGCCCCGGCCCCTGCCGTTTAAGGTTGCCCCAGGGACGATTATATATTCAAAGATAATACCTTATATTACAGAAATGCACTCTTCCTTATGATGTCCTGCCACAAGGCCCTGACGGCTGGGGCCGGGCAACCACTTGCCCCACAGGGTCCAGCAAGGTGTGGGCAACCTAAAAATAGGCAGCTTGCCCCGGCCCCTGCCGTTTAAGATTGCCCCAGGGACGATTATATATTTAAAGTTAATACCTACCTTATAATACAGAAATGCACTTTTTCTTATGATGTCCCGCCACAAGGCCCTGACGGCTGGGGCCGGGCAACCACTTGCCCCACAGGGTCAAGCAAGGTGTGGGCAACCTAAAAATAGGCAGCTTGCCCCGGCCCCTGCCGTTTAAGATTGACCCAGGGACGATTATATATTTAAAGGTAATACCTTATATTACAGAAATGCATGTTTTCTTATGATGGCCAGCCATAAGGCCCTGACGGCTGGGGCCCGGAAACCACTTGCCCCACAGGGTCCAGCAAGGTGTGGGCAACCTAAAAATAGGCAGCTTGCCCCGGCCCCTGCCGTTTAAGATTGCCCCAGGGACGATTATATATTTAAAGGAAATACCTTAAATTACAAAAATGCACTTTTTCTTATGATGTCCCGCCACAAGGCCCTGACGGCTGGGGCCGGGCAACCACTTGCCCCACAGGGTCAAGCAAGGTGTGGGCAACCTAAAAATAGGCAGCTTGCCCCGGCCCCTGCCGTTTAAGGTTGCCCCAGGGACGATTATATATTCAAAGATAATACCTTATATTACAGAAATGCACTCTTCCTTATGATGTCCTGCCACAAGGCCCTGACGGCTGGGGCCGGGCAACCAATTGCCCCACAGGGTCCACCCGGGTGTGGGCAACCTAAAAATAGGCAGCTTGCCCCGGCCCCTGCCGTTTAAGATTGCCCCAGGGACGATTATATATTTAAAGGTAATACCTTATATTACAGAAATACATGTTTTCTTATGATGGCCAGCCATAAGGCCCTGACGGCTGGGGCCCGGAAACCACTTGCCCCACAGGGTCCAGCAAGGTGTGGGCAACCTAAAAATAGGCAGCTTGCCCCGGCCCCTGCCGTTTAAGGTTGCCCCAGGGACGAATATATATTCAAAGATAATACCTTATATTACAGAAATGCACTCTTCTTTATGATGTCCCGCCACAAGGCCCTGACGGCTGGGGCCGGGCAACCAATTGCCCCACAGGGTCCACCCGGGTGTGGGCAACCTAAAAATAGGCAGCTTGCCCCGGCCCCTGCCGTTTAAGATTGCCCCAGGGACGATTATATATTTAAAGATAATACCTTATATTACAGAAATGCACGTTTTCTTATGATGGCCTGCCACAAGGCCCTGACGGCTGGGGCCGGGCAACCACTTGCCCCACAGGGTCCAGCAAGGTGTGGGCAACCTAAAAATAGGCAGCTTGCCCCGGCCCCTGCCGTTTAAGATTGCCCCAGGGACGATTATATATTTAAAGTTAATACCTACCTTATAATACAGAAATGCACTTTTTCTTATGATGTCCCGCCACAAGGCCCTGACGGCTGGGGCCGGGCAACCACTTGCCCCACAGGGTCCAGCAAGGTGTGGGCAACCTAAAAATAGGCAGCTTGCCCCGGCCCCTGCCGTTTAAGATTGCCCCAGGGACGATTATATATTTAAAGGAAATACCTTAAATTACAAAAATGCACTTTTTCTTATGATGTCCCGCCACAAGGCCCTGACGGCTGGGGCCGGGCAACCACTTGCCCCACAGGGTCAAGCAAGGTGTGGGCAACCTAAAAATAGGCAGCTTGCCCCGGCCCCTGCCGTTTAAGGTTGCCCCAGGGACGATTATATATTCAAAGATAATACCTTATATTACAGAAATGCACTCTTCCTTATGATGTCCTGCCACAAGGCCCTGACGGCTGGGGCCGGGCAACCACTTGCCCCACAGGGTCCAGCAAGGTGTGGGCAACCTAAAAATAGGCAGCTTGCCCCGGCCCCTGCCGTTTAAGATTGCCCCAGGGACGATTATATATTTAAAGTTAATACCTACCTTATAATACAGAAATGCACTTTTTCTTATGATGTCCCGCCACAAGGCCCTGACGGCTGGGGCCGGGCAACCACTTGCCCCACAGGGTCAAGCAAGGTGTGGGCAACCTAAAAATAGGCAGCTTGCCCCGGCCCCTGCCGTTTAAGATTGCCCCAGGGACGATTATATATTTAAAGGTAATACCTTATATTGCAGAAATGCATGTTTTCTTATGATGGCCAGCCATAAGGCCCTGACGGCTGGGGCCCGGAAACCACTTGCCCCACAGGGTCAAGCAAGGTGTGGGCAACCTAAAAATAGGCAGCTTGCCCCGGCCCCTGCCGTTTAAGGTTGCCCCAGGGACGAATATATATTCAAAGATAATACCTTATATTACAGAAATGCACTCTTCTTTATGATGTCCCGCCACAAGGCCCTGACGGCTGGGGCCGGGCAACCACTTGCCCCACAGGGTCCAGCAAGGTGTGGGCAACCTAAAAATAGGCAGCTTGCCCCGGCCCCTGCCGTTTAAGATTGCCCCAGGGACGATTATATATTTAAAGGAAATACCTTAAATTACAAAAATGCACTTTTTCTTATGATGTCCCGCCACAAGGCCCTGACGGCTGGGGCCGGGCAACCACTTGCCCCACAGGGTCAAGCAAGGTGTGGGCAACCTAAAAATAGGCAGCTTGCCCCGGCCCCTGCCGTTTAAGGTTGCCCCAGGGACGATTATATATTCAAAGATAATACCTTATATTACAGAAATGCACTCTTCCTTATGATGTCCTGCCACAAGGCCCTGACGGCTGGGGCCGGGCAACCAATTGCCCCACAGGGTCCACCCGGGTGTGGGCAACCTAAAAATAGGCAGCTTGCCCCGGCCCCTGCCGTTTAAGATTGCCCCAGGGACGATTATATATTTAAAGGTAATACCTTATATTACAGAAATGCATGTTTTCTTATGATGGCCAGCCACAAGGCCCTGACGGCTGGGGCCGGAAACCACTTGCCCCACAGGGTCCAGCAAGGTGTGGGCAACCTAAAAATAGGCAGCTTGCCCCGGCCCCTGCCGTTTAAGGTTGCCCCAGGGACGAATATATATTCAAAGATAATACCTTATATTACAGAAATGCACTCTTCTTTATGATGTCCCGCCACAAGGCCCTGACGGCTGGGGCCGGGCAACCAATTGCCCCACAGGGTCCACCCGGGTGTGGGCAACCTAAAAATAGGCAGCTTGCCCCGGCCCCTGCCGTTTAAGATTGCCCCAGGGACGATTATATATTTAAAGTTAATACCTACCTTATAATACAGAAATGCACTTTTTCTTATGATGTCCCGCCACAAGGCCCTGACGGCTGGGGCCGGGCAACCACTTGCCCCACAGGGTCAAGCAAGGTGTGGGCAACCTAAAAATAGGCAGCTTGCCCCGGCCCCTGCCGTTTAAGATTGCCCCAGGGACGATTATATATTTAAAGTTAATACCTACCTTATAATACAGAAATGCACTTTTTCTTATGATGTCCCGCCACAAGGCCCTGACGGCTGGGGCCGGGCAACCACTTGCCCAACAGGGTCATGCAAGGTGTGGGCAACCTAAAAATAGGCAGCTTGCCCCGGCCCCTGCCGTTTAAGATTGCCCCAGGGACGATTATATATTTAAAGGTAATACCTTATATTACAGAAATGCACGTTTTCTTATGATGTCCCGCCACAAGGCCCTGACGGCTGGGGCCGGGCAACCACTTGCCCCACAGGGTCAAGCAAGGTGTGGGCAACCTAAAAATAGGCAGCTTGCCCCGGCCCCTGCCGTTTAAGATTGCCCCAGGGACGATTATATATTTAAAGGAAATACCTTAAATTACAAAAATGCACTTTTTCTTATGATGTCCCGCCACAAGGCCCTGACGGCTGGGGCCGGGCAACCACTTGCCCCACAGGGTCAAGCAAGGTGTGGGCAACCTAAAAATAGGCAGCTTGCCCCGGCCCCGCCGTTTAAGGTTGCCCCAGGGACGATTATATATTCAAAGATAATACCTTATATTACAGAAATGCACTCTTCCTTATGATGTCCTGCCACAAGGCCCTGACGGCTGGGGCCGGGCAACCACTTGCCCCACAGGGTCCAGCAAGGTGTGGGCAACCTAAAAATAGGCAGCTTGCCCCGGCCCCTGCCGTTTAAGATTGCCCCAGGGACGATTATATATTTAAAGTTAATACCTACCTTATAATACAGAAATGCACTTTTTCTTATGATGTCCCGCCACAAGGCCCTGACGGCTGGGGCCGGGCAACCACTTGCCCCACAGGGTCAAGCAAGGTGTGGGCAACCTAAAAATAGGCAGCTTGCCCCGGCCCCTGCCGTTTAAGGTTGCCCCAGGGACGATTATATATTCAAAGATAATACCTTATATTACAGAAATGCACTCTTCCTTATGATGTCCTGCCACAAGGCCCTGACGGCTGGGGCCGGGCAACCAATTGCCCCACAGGGTCCACCCGGGTGTGGGCAACCTAAAAATAGGCAGCTTGCCCCGGCCCCTGCCGTTTAAGATTGCCCCAGGGACGATTATATATTTAAAGGTAATACCTTATATTACAGAAATACATGTTTTCTTATGATGGCCAGCCATAAGGCCCTGACGGCTGGGGCCCGGAAACCACTTGCCCCACAGGGTCCAGCAAGGTGTGGGCAACCTAAAAATAGGCAGCTTGCCCCGGCCCCTGCCGTTTAAGGTTGCCCCAGGGACGAATATATATTCAAAGATAATACCTTATATTACAGAAATGCACTCTTCTTTATGATGTCCCGCCACAAGGCCCTGACGGCTGGGGCCGGGCAACCAATTGCCCCACAGGGTCCACCCGGGTGTGGGCAACCTAAAAATAGGCAGCTTGCCCCGGCCCCTGCCGTTTAAGATTGCCCCAGGGACGATTATATATTTAAAGTTAATACCTACCTTATAATACAGAAATGCACTTTTTCTTATGATGTCCCGCCACAAGGCCCTGACGGCTGGGGCCGGGAAACCACTTGCCCCACAGGGTCAAGCAAGGTGTGGGCAACCTAAAAATAGGCAGCTTGCCCCGGCCCCTGCCGTTTAAGATTGCCCCAGGGACGATTATATATTTAAAGTTAATACCTACCTTATAATACAGAAATGCACTTTTTCTTATGATGTCCCGCCACAAGGCCCTGACGGCTGGGGCCGGGCAACCACTTGCCCAACAGGGTCATGCAAGGTGTGGGCAACCTAAAAATAGGCAGCTTGCCCCGGCCCCTGCCGTTTAAGATTGCCCCAGGGACGATTATATATTTAAAGGTAATACCTTATATTACAGAAATGCACGTTTTCTTATGATGTCCCGCCACAAGGCCCTGACGGCTGGGGCCGGGCAACCACTTGCCCCACAGGGTCAAGCAAGGTGTGGGCAACCTAAAAATAGGCAGCTTGCCCCGGCCCCTGCCGTTTAAGATTGCCCCAGGGACGATTATATATTTAAAGGAAATACCTTAAATTACAAAAATGCACTTTTTCTTATGATGTCCCGCCACAAGGCCCTGACGGCTGGGGCCGGGCAACCACTTGCCCCACAGGGTCAAGCAAGGTGTGGGCAACCTAAAAATAGGCAGCTTGCCCCGGCCCCGGCCGTTTAAGGTTGCCCCAGGGACGATTATATATTCAAAGATAATACCTTATATTACAGAAATGCACTCTTCCTTATGATGTCCTGCCACAAGGCCCTGACGGCTGGGGCCGGGCAACCACTTGCCCCACAGGGTCCAGCAAGGTGTGGGCAACCTAAAAATAGGCAGCTTGCCCCGGCCCCTGCCGTTTAAGATTGCCCCAGGGACGATTATATATTTAAAGTTAATACCTACCTTATAATACAGAAATGCACTTTTTCTTATGATGTCCCGCCACAAGGCCCTGACGGCTGGGGCCGGGCAACCACTTGCCCCACAGGGTCAAGCAAGGTGTGGGCAACCTAAAAATAGGCAGCTTGCCCCGGCCCCTGCCGTTTAAGATTGCCCCAGGGACGATTATATATTTAAAGGTAATACCTTATATTACAGAAATGCATGTTTTCTTATGATGGCCAGCCATAAGGCCCTGACGGCTGGGGCCGGAAACCACTTGCCCCACAGGGTCCAGCAAGGTGTGGGCAACCTAAAAATAGGCAGCTTGCCCCGGCCCCTGCCGTTTAAGATTGCCCCAGGGACGATTATATATTTAAAGGAAATACCTTAAATTACAAAAATGCACTTTTTCTTATGATGTCCCGCCACAAGGCCCTGACGGCTGGGGCCGGGCAACCACTTGCCCCACAGGGTCAAGCAAGGTGTGGGCAACCTAAAAATAGGCAGCTTGCCCCGGCCCCTGCCGTTTAAGGTTGCCCCAGGGACGATTATATATTCAAAGATAATACCTTATATTACAGAAATGCACTCTTCCTTATGATGTCCTGCCACAAGGCCCTGACGGCTGGGGCCGGGCAACCAATTGCCCCACAGGGTCCACCCGGGTGTGGGCAACCTAAAAATAGGCAGCTTGCCCCGGCCCCTGCCGTTTAAGATTGCCCCAGGGACGATTATATATTTAAAGGTAATCCCTTATATTACAGAAATACATGTTTTCTTATGATGGCCAGCCATAAGGCCCTGACGGCTGGGGCCCGGAAACCACTTGCCCCACAGGGTCCAGCAAGGTGTGGGCAACCTAAAAATAGGCAGCTTGCCCCGGCCCCTGCCGTTTAAGGTTGCCCCAGGGACGAATATATATTCAAAGATAATACCTTATATTACAGAAATGCACTCTTCTTTATGATGTCCCGCCACAAGGCCCTGACGGCTGGGGCCGGGCAACCAATTGCCCCACAGGGTCCACCCGGGTGTGGGCAACCTAAAAATAGGCAGCTTGCCCCGGCCCCTGCCGTTTAAGATTGCCCCAGGGACGATTATATATTTAAAGTTAATACCTACCTTATAATACAGAAATGCACTTTTTCTTATGATGTCCCGCCACAAGGCCCTGACGGCTGGGGCCGGGCAACCACTTGCCCCACAGGGTCATGCAAGGTGTGGGCAACCTAAAAATAGGCAGCTTGCCCCGGCCCCTGCCGTTTAAGATTGCCCCAGGGACGATTATATATTTAAAGGTAATACCTTATATTACAGAAATGCATGTTTTCTTATGATGGCCAGCCATAAGGGCCTGACGGCTGGGGCCCGGAAACCACTTGCCCCACAGGGTCCAGCAAGGTGTGGGCAACCTAAAAATAGGCAGCTTGCCCCGGCCCCTGCCGTTTAAGATTGCCCAAAGGACGATTATATATTTAAAGGTAATACCTTATATTACAGAAATGCATGTTTTCTTATGATGTCCCGCCACAAGGCCCTGACGGCTGGGGCCGGGCAACCACTTGCCCCACAGGGTCAAGCAAGGTGTGGGCAACCTAAAAATAGGCAGCTTGCCCCGGCCCCTGCCGTTTAAGATTGCCCCAGGGACGATTATATATTTAAAGATAATACCTTATATTACAGAAATGCACGTTTTCTTATGATGGCCTGCCACAAGGCCCTGACGGCTGGGGCCGGGCAACCACTTCCCCAACAGGGTCCAGCAAGGTGTGGGCAACCTAAAAATAGGCAGCTTGCCCCGGCCCCTGCCGTTTAAGATTGCCCCAGGGACGATTATATATTTAAAGTTAATACCTACCTTATAATACAGAAATGCACTTTTTCTTATGATGTCCCGCCACAAGGCCCTGACGGCTGGGGCCGGGCAACCACTTGCCCCACAGGGTCCAGCAAGGTGTGGGCAACCTAAAAATAGGCAGCTTGCCCCGGCCCCTGCCGTTTAAGATTGCCCCAGGGACGATTATATATTTAAAGGAAATACCTTAAATTACAAAAATGCACTTTTTCTTATGATGTCCCGCCACAAGGCCCTGACGGCTGGGGCCGGGCAACCACTTGCCCCACAGGGTCAAGCAAGGTGTGGGCAACCTAAAAATAGGCAGCTTGCCCCGGCCCCTGCCGTTTAAGGTTGCCCCAGGGACGATTATATATTCAAAGATAATACCTTATATTACAGAAATGCACTCTTCCTTATGATGTCCTGCCACAAGGCCCTGACGGCTGGGGCCGGGCAACCAATTGCCCCACAGGGTCCAGCAAGGTGTGGGCAACCTAAAAATAGGCAGCTTGCCCCGGCCCCTGCCGTTTAAGATTGCCCCAGGGACGATTATATATTTAAAGTTAATACCTACCTTATAATACAGAAATGCACTTTTTCTTATGATGTCCCGCCACAAGGCCCTGACGGCTGGGGCCGGGCAACCACTTGCCCCACAGGGTCAAGCAAGGTGTGGGCAACCTAAAAATAGGCAGCTTGCCCCGGCCCCTGCCGTTTAAGATTGCCCCAGGGACGATTATATATTTAAAGGTAATACCTTATATTGCAGAAATACATGTTTTCTTATGATGGCCAGCCACAAGGCCCTGACGGCTGGGGCCCGGAAACCACTTGCCCCACAGGGTCCAGCAAGGTGTGGGCAACCTAAAAATAGGCAGCTTGCCCCGGCCCCTGCCGTTTAAGGTTGCCCCAGGGACGAATATATATTCAAAGATAATACCTTATATTACAGAAATGCACTCTTCTTTATGATGTCCCGCCACAAGGCCCTGACGGCTGGGGCCGGGCAACCACTTGCCCCACAGGGTCCAGCAAGGTGTGGGCAACCTAAAAATAGGCAGCTTGCCCCGGCCCCTGCCGTTTAAGATTGCCCCAGGGACGATTATATATTTAAAGGAAATACCTTAAATTACAAAAATGCACTTTTTCTTATGATGTCCCGCCACAAGGCCCTGACGGCTGGGGCCGGGCAACCACTTGCCCCACAGGGTCAAGCAAGGTGTGGGCAACCTAAAAATAGGCAGCTTGCCCCGGCCCCTGCCGTTTAAGGTTGCCCCAGGGACGATTATATATTCAAAGATAATACCTTATATTACAGAAATGCACTCTTCCTTATGATGTCCTGCCACAAGGCCCTGACGGCTGGGGCCGGGCAACCAATTGCCCCACAGGGTCCAGCAAGGTGTGGGCAACCTAAAAATAGGCAGCTTGCCCCGGCCCCTGCCGTTTAAGATTGCCCCAGGGACGATTATATATTTAAAGTTAATACCTACCTTATAATACAGAAATGCACTTTTTCTTATGATGTCCCGCCACAAGGCCCTGACGGCTGGGGCCGGAAACCACTTGCCCCACAGGGTCCAGCAAGGTGTGGGCAACCTAAAAATAGGCAGCTTGCCCCGGCCCCTGCCGTTTAAGATTGCCCAAAGGACGATTATATATTTAAAGGTAATACCTTATATTACAGAAATGCATGTTTTCTTATGATGTCCCGCCACAAGGCCCTGACGGCTGGGGCCGGGCAACCACTTGCCCCACAGGGTCAAGCAAGGTGTGGGCAACCTAAAAATAGGCAGCTTGCCCCGGCCCCTGCCGTTTAAGATTGCCCCAGGGACGATTATATATTTAAAGATAATACCTTATATTACAGAAATGCACGTTTTCTTATGATGGCCTGCCACAAGGCCCTGACGGCTGGGGCCGGGCAACCACTTCCCCCACAGGGTCCAGCAAGGTGTGGGCAACCTAAAAATAGGCAGCTTGCCCCGGCCCCTGCCGTTTAAGATTGCCCCAGGGACGATTATATATTTAAAGTTAATACCTACCTTATAATACAGAAATGCACTTTTTCTTATGATGTCCCGCCACAAGGCCCTGACGGCTGGGGCCGGGCAACCACTTGCCCCACAGGGTCAAGCAAGGTGTGGGCAACCTAAAAATAGGCAGCTTGCCCCGGCCCCTGCCGTTTAAGATTGCCCCAGGGACGATTATATATTTAAAGTTAATACCTACCTTATAATACAGAAATGCACTTTTTCTTATGATGTCCCGCCACAAGGCCCTGATCATGTCATTATTGCGCCTTTTTTTTGGGGGGGGGGGGGGGGGGGTTGTCATTATTTACCGTGTAACCGATGTGGAAATATGGTATTTTGGCCTCAATGAAAATATATCAATACATCACGTAAAGTCAATAAACTCAAAAGGTATCGATTCCCGTGCAATTTGAAATAAAAATCTAATTATACATTTAAAAACCTGGTTCCCCGCCTTAAGTCACTGTTTTTATTGATTCGAGTCGATTGCAATTGAAAGTTAATCGCAGCTCCCTTCTTTAAAGCAACTGTTCTGATTAATTCAAGTTACGATAAATCTGAAACAATCGCTAGCCTCCAAAGGACGGGGTCATCTTCTGATGATGAAAGTGGTATTAGATTGTGTGGTACATATGAGTAACGTACTAGATAAATAATTTGCTTACATAAAGGACCTTACAGAAACATACAAAATCGTGTTAAATCACTCGATTTTATTGTAAATTGTAAGATGTATTAAAAGATACAAGATGAAATAGTCGATTTAGGGGGTCTCATAGTTTTATTTATTTATTTTTCTTTTCTTTCCTTTTCTTTTCTTTTTTGGAATACAGGCTCCACTGATCATTCCCTTTTCATATGAAACATACATAACATCAACAGTACAACATATATAACAGAATGTAAATGACGTTGGTATACACATGTTTTATATACAAACGTGACAAAGAAAATAAACAACGACTGACTGACAATTTATATACTATAAATTATGTATGATTAAAAAAAGAATTAAAATTTTAAAAGACAACAGAAAAAAAAAGAGAGAATGCACCAGGCCGGAAAAGGGATAATTAATAAATTGAAACAAACAACCCCAGGCCTTTCCTTATCCACCCTGAATGATATTCACACTGCTGGTCCATTTACCAGCATGCGTATCTAATTTGCTCATATCTATTACTAGTAACATCAGACAAACAAGAGGTAAAAGAAATCTTACATTACAGATAGTGGTCCCCCGTTGCAAACGAGTTGTGAATGTCTTTACAGGGTCGCTTTTTCTTTCTTCACCGTCCAGGAATTCCAACAGTTTTTTTTGGGGGGGGGGGGATTGATCCATGTATATTATTTCTTATTTTGGAATTTCATATAAATTACGGAAATTACTTTTTTCAAAAGATTGGGGGGAAAAATATCAATGACATATTCAAGCATCTACTTCCTTTTCATAGTTGACATACAAAAAAAAAAAAAAAAAAAAAAAAAAAAAAAAAAAAAAAGGTCTCCGTACACTGTGGAAAGTATCTGTAAAACTGCAGGTTTTAGGGCCCTTGAAACTAAAAGTTATTGGCGTTATTTCAATTTTACAGTCTTTTTCCTGAAATAATAACCCAGCAAGTTTGTTGGTTTACCGGAAATCAGCATATATCGCCCGACATTTAAAACAAAAACATTTTCTTATATTTTAACAAGTTACCCTGATAAATTACAAATCGTTCCATGGTTCCGTTTTAATTTACATAGATTTTCGTGTTAGAAATTACAGTTTCTACTACTTAAGAAAGATATGACTGTATGCTAACAGTTTCCTGGTTTTTACTACCCAAGTCTGTGAGAAAAAACACAATCGCCCGTGTTCTGAATTACGGTTTAACTTAAACCGCGGTCTATTTACTACTGAAAAACGATCATTCCCGTTAACAGTGTATTCTTCATCCCACATTATTATCATTATAATGATGATAATATTAATAATAATATTAATAATAATAATAATAATAACAGTAATAATAATTTCAGTTATTATTTTTATTACTTTTATTAATATTATTGTTATTATTATTAATATTATTTTTATTATTGTTATTATTATTATTATTATTATTATTATTGTTATTACTCTCATTATTATTATTTCATTTGGCAAATCAATATATATAATTGATCAATAAAATTGAAAATGAAAACAAAACTGTGTAGCAAAAGTAATACATCATTTTTCTTTCAGTTCCTTCTTTTCTTATTTCAAGGAAAATAAATTACTTTTTAGTATGTATCATTGATTTCTTGCACTGCGGGAATTTTTAGAGATCATGATAATGAAGATACTGTATTCTTTTCCATCAAGGATGTAAATCAACACGTTTTACGTATAGTGAAAAGGGGGTAAATGATAATGAACAGAAAGAGTAAAGGAAATAGATAGAGAGAAAAAAAGCAAATACCATAAAGAAAAGAAGAAACTAACGAAATGAGGAATATTTGGCTAAAGCACTTCGTCCTTTGAATTTGTTTAAGGGTTGGTTGAATTTTACGGTATGAATATGGAGCTGTAACAGAGCGCGTTGATAGAGAGAGTTGTGACACGCGCATAATAAGCATGCGCATACGCGGTCTTTGTTTAAAACATGGCGGATCATGGAGCTTCCAATAGTTCCCTTTCACGTACATTCTCTATGAGAGGGAACTTTTTGAAGCTCCATGAAATGACTGACCAATCAGAAGCGACCTCCAGTGTCAGGACTCTCTGTATGGATAGCTCTGAGCTGTAAGAATGTACGCCATCTACGATGAGAATGAAACATTGTTACATGCGCTAAATATGGACAACTGATATCTGTGACATAGAGTTCAGTGATATGGACGCACGCCTGCAATTAGGTCCAGTCATATGGGGTAATTCCCAGTGGAAGCGTACTAAAGATGATGTAATTGTTGATAAAAATCATAGAAAATGAATGATACATATTCCAATCCTTTTGCCGTAATTACGTGCATAAAGAGGGATAACTGCTGGTTCAGATCTGTCCATGAGAGAGGAGTTGGTCCAAGTGCTGGGATTAATACAGGCCACCCCCACCTCAAATATTGGGGGAGATATATACCCCCCCCCCCCCGGATCGACACCCATGGCTCTTATGGCTGACATATGTATTATCATAATCTCTTGTCTGTGACAAACAGTTTTATCTATGGCAAATTTCATAACATCATTTGTTTTTTTGTTTTTGTTTTTTTGTTTTGTTCTTTAATGTTGTAATAAAGGAGTTGCACTCATAAACTATTCATGTTAAATGTATTCATAGAAAATCAACATACAATACGATTAACACTGATTGCTAATTACAATTATCTCCGTGAATACCTTTTTTGTTGTACAAATTTTTTCATTCGTTCCTGCTGCCTATTTTTAGGTTGCCCACACCTTGTTGGACCCTGTGGGGCAAGTGGTTGCCCGGCCCCAGCCGTCAGGGCCTTGTGGCGGGACATCATAAGAAAACGTGCATTTCTGTAATATAAGGTATTACCTTTAAATATATAATCGTCCCTGGAGCAACCTTAAACGGCAGGGGCCGGGGCAAGCTGCCTATTTTTAGGTTGCCCACACCCGGGTGGACCCTGTGGGGCAAGTGATTGCCCGGCCCCAGCCGTCAGGGCCTTGTGGTGGGACATCATAAGGAAGAGTGCATTTCTGTAATATAAGGTATTATCTTTAAATATATAATCGTCCCTGGGGCAATCTTAAACGGCAGGGGCCGGGGCAAGCTGCCTATTTTTAGGTTCCCCACACCTGGTTTGACCCTGTGGGGCAAGTGGTTGCCCGGCCCCAGCCGTCAGGGCCTTGTGGCGGGACATCATAAGAAAAAGTGCATTTCTGTATTATAAGGTAGGTATTAACTTTAAATATATAATCGTCCCTGGGAAAATCTTAAACGGCAGGGGCCGGGGCAAGCTGCCTATTTTTAGGTTGCCCACACCTTGCTGGACCCTGTGGGGCAAGTGGTTGCCCGGCCCCAGCCGTCAGGGCCTTGTGGCGGGACATCATAAGGAAGAGTGCATTTCTGTAATATAAGGTATTATCTTTAAATATATAATCGTCCATGGGGCAATCTTAAACGGCAGGGGCCGGGGCAAACTGCCTATTTTTAGGTTGCCCACACCTTGCTTGATCCTGTGGGGCAAGTGGTTGCCCGGCCCCAGCCGTCAGGGCCTTGTGGCGGGACATCATAAGAAAACGTGCATTTCTGTAATATAAGGTATTACCTTTAAATATATAATCGTCCCTGGGGCAACCTTAAACGGCAGGGGCCGGGGCAAGCTGCCTATTTTTAGGTTGCCCACACCTTGCTTGACCCTGTGGGGCAAGTGGTTGCCCGGCCCCAGCCGTCAGGGCCTTGTGGCGGGACATCATAAGAAAAAGTGCATTTCTGTATTATAAGGTAGGTATTAACTTTAAATATATAATCGTCCCTGGGGCAATCTTAAACGGCAGGGGCCGGGGCAAGCTGCCTATTTTTAGGTTGCCCACATCTTGTTGGACCCTGTGGGGCAAGTGGTTGCCCGGCCCCAGCCGTCAGGGCCTTGTGGCAGGACATCATATGAAAAAGTGCATTTCTGTATTATAAGGTAGGTATTAACTTTAAATATATAATCGTCCCTGGGGCAATCTTAAACGGCAGGGGCCGGGGCAAGCTGCCTATTTTTAGGTTGCCCACACCTTGTTGGACCCTGTGGGGCAAGTGGTTGCCCGGCCCCAGCCGTCAGGGCCTTGTGGCGGGACATCATAAGAAAAAGTGCATTTTTGTAATTTAAGGTATTTTCTTTAAATATATAATCGTCCCTGGGGCAACCTTAAACGGCAGGGGCCGGGGCAAGCTGCCTATTTTTAGGTTGCCCACACCTTGCTGGACCCTGTGGGGCAAGTGGTTGCCCGGCCCCAGCCGTCAGGGCCTTGTGGCAGGACATCATATGAAAAAGTGCATTTCTGTATTATAAGGTAGGTATTAACTTTAAATATATAATCGTCCCTGGGGCAATCTTAAACGGCAGGGGCCGGGGCAAGCTGCCTATTTTTAGGTTGCCCACACCTTGCTTGACCCTGTGGGGCAAGTGGTTGCCCGGCCCCAGCCGTCAGGGCCTTGTGGCGGGACATCATAAGGAAGAGTGCATTTCTGTAATATAAGGTATTATTTTTAAATATATAATCGTCCCTGGGGCAATCTTAAACGGCAGGGGCCGGGGCAAGCTGCCTATTTTTAGGTTGCCCACACCTTGCTTGACCCTGTGGGGCAAGTGGTTGCCCGGCCCCAGCCGTCAGGGCCTTGTGGCGGGACATCATAAGAAAAAGTGCATTTCTGTATTATAAGGTAGGTATTAACTTTAAATATATAATCGTCCCTGGGGCAACCTTAAACGGCAGGGGCCGGGGCAAGCTGCCTATTTTTAGGTTGCCCACACCTTGCTTGACCCTGTGGGGCAAGTGGTTGCCCGGCCCCAGCCGTCAGGGCCTTGTGGCAGGACATCATATGAAAAAGTGCATTTCTGTATTATAAGGTAGGTATTAACTTTAAATATATAATCGTCCCTGGGGCAATCTTAAACGGCAGGGGCCGGGGCAAGCTGCCTATTTTTAGGTTGCCCACACCTTGCTTGACCCTGTGGGGCAAGTGGTTGCCCGGCCCCAGCCGTCAGGGCCTTGTGGCGGGACATCATAAGGAAGAGTGCATTTCTGTAATATAAGGTATTATTTTTAAATATATAATCGTCCCTGGGGCAATCTTAAACGGCAGGGGCCGGGGCAAGCTGCCTATTTTTAGGTTGCCCACACCTTGCTTGACCCTGTGGGGCAAGTGGTTGCCCGGCCCCAGCCGTCAGGGCCTTGTGGCGGGACATCATAAGAAAAAGTGCATTTCTGTATTATAAGGTAGGTATTAACTTTAAATATATAATCGTCCCTGGGGCAACCTTAAACGGCAGGGGCCGGGGCAAGCTGCCTATTTTTAGGTTGCCCACACCTTGCTTGACCCTGTGGGGCAAGTGGTTGCCCGGCCCCAGCCGTCAGGGCCTTGTGGCAGGACATCATATGAAAAAGTGCATTTCTGTATTATAAGGTAGGTATTAACTTTAAATATATAATCGTCCCTGGGGCAATCTTAAACGGCAGGGGCCGGGGCAAGCTGCCTATTTTTAGGTTGCCCACACCTTGCTGGACCCTGTGGGGCAAGTGGTTGCCCGGCCCCAGCCGTCAGGGCCTTGTGGCAGGACATCATATGAAAAAGTGCATTTCTGTATTATAAGGTAGGTATTAACTTTAAATATATAATCGTCCCTGGGGCAATCTTAAACGGCAGGGGCCGGGGCAAGCTGCCTATTTTTAGGTTGCCCACACCTTGTTAGACCCTGTGGGGTAAGTGGTTGCCCGGCCCCAGCCGTCAGGGCCTTGTGGTGGGACATCATACATAAGAAAACGTGCATTTCTGTAATATAAGGTATTATCTTTAAATATATAACCGTCCCTGGGGCAACCTTAAACGGCAAGGGCCGGGGCAAGCTGCCTATTTTTAGGTTGCCCACACCTTGTTGGACCCTGTGGGGCAAGTGGTTGCCCGGCCCTAGCCGTCAGGGCCTTGTGGCAGGACTTCATAAGAAAAAGTGCATTTCTGTAATATAAGGTATTTCCTTTAAATATATAATCGTCCCTGGGGCAATCTTAAACGGCAGGGGCCGGGGCAAGCTGCCTATTTTTAGGTTGCCCACACCTTGCTTGACCCCGTGGGGCAAGTGGTTGCCCGGCCCTATCCGTCAGGGCCTTCTGGCGGGACATCATAAAGAAGAGTGCATTTCTGTAATATAAGGTATTATCTTTGAATATATATTCGTCCCTGGGGCAACCTTAAACGGCAGGGGCCGGGGCAAGCTGCCTATTTTTAGGTTGCCCACACCTTGCTGGATCCTGTGGGGCAAGTGGTTGCCCGGCCCCAGCCGTCAGGGCCTTGTGGCTTGACATCATAAGAAAAAGTGCATTTTTGTAATTTAAGGTATTTTCTTTAAATATATAATCGTCCCTGGGGCAACCTTAAACGGCAGGGGCCGGGGCAAGCTGCCTATTTTTAGGTTGCCCACACCTTGCTGGACCCTGTGGGGCAAGTGGTTGCCCGGCCCCAGCCGTCAGGGCCTTGTGGCAGGACATCATATGAAAAAGTGCATTTCTGTATTATAAGGTAGGTATTAACTTTAAATATATAATCGTCCCTGGGGCAATCTTAAACGGCAGGGGCCGGGGCAAGCTGCCTATTTTTAGGTTGCCCACACCTTGCTTGACCCTGTGGGGCAAGTGGTTGCCCGGCCCCAGCCGTCAGGGCCTTGTGGCGGGACATCATAAGGAAGAGTGCATTTCTGTAATATAAGGTATTATTTTTAAATATATAATCGTCCCTGGGGCAATCTTAAACGGCAGGGGCCGGGGCAAGCTGCCTATTTTTAGGTTGCCCACACCTTGCTTGACCCTGTGGGGCAAGTGGTTGCCCGGCCCCAGCCGTCAGGGCCTTGTGGCGGGACATCATAAGAAAAAGTGCATTTCTGTATTATAAGGTAGGTATTAACTTTAAATATATAATCGTCCCTGGGGCAATCTTAAACGGCAGGGGCCGGGGCAAGCTGCATATTTTTAGGTTGCCCACACCTTGCTTGACCCTGTGGGGCAAGTGGTTGCCCGGCCCCAGCCGTCAGGGCCTTGTGGCAGGACATCATATGAAAAAGTGCATTTCTGTATTATAAGGTAGGTATTAACTTTAAATATATAATCGTCCCTGGGGCAATCTTAAACGGCAGGGGCCGGGGCAAGCTGCCTATTTTTAGGTTGCCCACACCTTGCTGGACCCTGTGGGGCAAGTGGTTGCCCGGCCCCAGCCGTCAGGGCCTTGTGGCAGGACATCATATGAAAAAGTGCATTTCTGTATTATAAGGTAGGTATTAACTTTAAATATATAATCGTCCCTGGGGCAATCTTAAACGGCAGGGGCCGGGGCAAGCTGCCTATTTTTAGGTTGCCCACACCTTGTTAGACCCTGTGGGGTAAGTGGTTGCCCGGCCCCAGCCGTCAGGGCCTTGTGGTGGGACATCATACATAAGAAAACGTGCATTTCTGTAATATAAGGTATTATCTTTAAATATATAACCGTCCCTGGGGCAACCTTAAACGGCAAGGGCCGGGGCAAGCTGCCTATTTTTAGGTTGCCCACACCTTGTTGGACCCTGTGGGGCAAGTGGTTGCCCGGCCCCAGCCGTCAGGGCCTTGTGGCAGGACTTCATAAGAAAAAGTGCATTTCTGTAATATAAGGTATTTCCTTTAAATATATAATCGTCCCTGGGGCAATCTTAAACGGCAGGGGCCGGGGCAAGCTGCCTATTTTTAGGTTGCCCACACCTTGCTTGACCCCGTGGGGCAAGTGGTTGCTCGGCCCCAGCCGTCAGGGCCTTGTGGCGGGACATCATAAGGAAGAGTGCATATCTGTAATATAAGGTATTATCTTTAAATATATAATCGTCCCTAGGGCAATCTTAAACGGCAGGGGCCGGGGCAAGCTGCCTATTTTTAGGTTGCCCACACCTTGCTGGACCCTATGGGGCAAGTGGTTGCCCGGCCCCAGCCGTCAGGGCCTTGTGGCAGGCCATCATAAGAAAAAGTGCATTTCTGTAATTTAAGGTATTTTCTTTAAATATATAATCGTCCCTGGGGCAACCTTAAACGGCAGGGGCCGGGGCAAGCTGCCTATTTTTAGGTTGCCCACACCTTGCTTGACCCTCTCGGGCCTGTAAAGACCTTGAAAAACCTTTATTTTAGAATATACCGAATATGCCGAATATCGAATATGCTTCTAACTTCACAAGTTGAATATGCCGAATATCAAATATATGCTTCTAACTTCACAAGTTGAATATCGAATATCGAATATGTGACCAACTTCACGCCGGTTAGCTAGGCCACCGATGGACACTTATCTGCGTATATTTACTGACAATCCTTAAAGCTTGCGGCGGCGCGGTTAATTAAGTGGTCGATCGATCGGTATATACGTACATGGCTAGGCTAGGCTCTAAAAAAAAAAAAAAAAAAAAAAAAAAGTATACGGAGTCAATATTCAATATGATTAAAGACTTTTAATAGTATCACTTCAGACAGATTACTCTAACCTACTTCCGTAGTACGTTTGAAATGATTTTATGCCCCGGCCTAGTATTTATTTGAAATTATGAAAAATGTGATTTAAATGAAATTGAAAGCTCTGAATAGGTATAATTAAGGCTCGATGAGTCCAATACTATAGACCCCGCATACATAAACGGGAATATGCATGCTTCTGACCCCCCCCCCCCCTAAAAAAAAAATAATAATTTGCCATATAACAATGCACGTGAAACCGTTTGTTGTAATTGATGACGTAATGTGGGCGTGTACATAGGCGTGTACATAGGCGTGTAGTATCGATCACGTGAGATCGACATCCGTGCCGTAGTCCAGTGGTTTAAGGCGCTTGACTGGAGATGCGAGGATCGGGCGTTCGATCCCCGACAAGGCACTTATGCCCTTGAGCAAGGCATTTTATCTACATTGCTCTTTTATCATACATCAAATAAATGAAGTGCTAAAGGCATATTGATACCAGGGTGTGCGTGTGTGTTATTAAAAAAATATTTAAAAAAAAAAGAGATCGTGCGCTAGCTTTTTTTTTTTTTTTTTTTCCTTTCTCTCTAGACAGAAGTTGAAGTATACGTTACATAGTTACATAATTTTCCCTTGATTACTGTATTATTATACCAATCATTTATTATTCCAAGGTATAACTTGTTAAAATTTGTTTGCAATTCTGTTGTGAGAAAATTTATCATAATTTGTACATGAAATGTGAAACTATATTACTTGCAGTTATGTTAATGTGAAGATTTATTTGTAATTATGTATTTATGGAATGTGAAAGTTTACGTGTAATTTCATTTATGTCAAAAAATTATTTGTAATTTTGTATGAAATGTTAAACTTCATTTGTAATTTTGTTTGAGAGAAAGGAATAAAAAAAAACTTGTAAAAAAAAAAAAAAAAACGTTCAAGCGGCGGGCTAAAGCGGGGCAAATTTAGTTTTTGGCCCTGTTGTGATCACCGCGCCATTGTTTAGCTCAAATTGTTTGGAGCCGGCAACCTTGACGACCGGGCGGGTGTGGCGCACTGTGGTGCCTTGGCGTCGCGCTTCGGTGATGACTTTAGTTTCTCATGATAGATGAGAGATAAAGAGGCAGAGCTTCTGGACCCTCTGCCCTACCCCCTTTCTTTCCCTTTCTCTTTTCTCCCCTTTGTTCGTTTATGTCTCTGTGCTGTTGGTGTGGCTGTTCCCTTTTTGTTTTGTTTTTGTTTTGTTTTGTTTTCTTTTCTTTTTTGTCTTCCTTCTCTTTGTTTTATCTGTTTGTTCGTTTGTGGTTGTTCTTTGTGTTGTGGGATTGGAGGGGGGGGGGTGATGGTGTATGTTCTCTTATCTTTTTTTTTCCTCTCTCTCTCTTTATTTCTATTCTTCCTATCCTCTTTTTTTCTTCTTCTCTTATCTTTCCTCTTTCTTTTTAATTTAATTCTTTCTCTCAGAAGGAAATTGGAAAAGGATTTTTTTGAAAATTGTAACGAAATGGGTAACTTAAATATGTGAATCTTATTCTTTTTGAAATATTTATTTATGTTCGCAAATATATGTTAGATGAAAGTTTGTATTATCGTTTGAAATGTGAAATTGCAGTTAGCAATTATATTTATGTCAAGATTTTTTTTGTTGTTATATTATATGAAATGTTTCAAATTATGTTCAACTTTTTTATGAGAGAAAATAATAAAAACTTATGAAAAAAAAAATACGTTAGCAGACGTCCGTACCTTTCGCCCGAAGTCAAGCCCAGCCAGTATAGAAGAAACTCTATAACTAAATTCCAGTTCACTATTATACTGCCAATGGACCAGAGGCAAAATTCAATGTGTAAAATTCATGAATTCATATAATAAATTTTCTGTTACCGAATTACGCCACGCCAAATGACTGATGTTAGATCATGCCAGGGGCGTAGATAGCGGGGGGGGGGGGGGGGGGGGAGGGATGGGGGGTATGTATCCCCCCAACTTTTCGGGTGGGGGGATGGTGTGTACAAACATCCCCCCCCCCAGGTTTCACCCCACAAAAAAAAAATTAGTGGAAAATATACATTTCTATATTATGTTGTAGATTAATATAATTTGATATATTACATCTATTAATTTTATTGTTATATATTCTTTATTTCAATATAAATGTTATATATCTGTGTACAATATTGTAGATTTATATGAATTTATCAATTTTATCTACAATGCTGTCGTGGCTTCTGATTTTTCGTGACATATTTTTTACACTGGTCACTAGAAAGTGAAAACCATCTACTTCAAATTATACAACATGGGTGTTGATCTGGGAGTGATATGGAGGTATAATTTTTTTTTTTAATGAAGTGGGGAGGGGGGGGGGGTTTGGTCTGCATGTGTTACCATCCCCCAGGGGCGGCGCCAGGGTATTTTGATAGGAGGGGCAAGACGACCTAAAGATGACTTCATATTTTTTCTCCATTAAATAACAGGGGTAATATAGAGTTATATGTTTAAGACCTCTCTTTTTAATACTCCTCTTTCTTCTTTCTTCCCTTTTCTTCCCTTTTCTTCCTCCTTTTCTTCTTTTTTCTTCTTTTTTTTCTTTTTTCACTACTTGAAAAATCATAGGGGGGGGGGGGGCGGTCGCCCCCTCTGCCACCCCTGTAGCGCCGCCCCTGCCATCCCCAAATATATTTAGAGGTGATTTTTTTTTTTTCCGAATCCAAAATGCAGAAAAATTATTTAGATTAAAAGTACATTTAATTATTCTGGATTTAGAGGGTTCAGTCGGTAACTTTCCTTTTTAATGCAATTCGGCAAAACTGAAATGAAAATATAGTCACAGGGATCGAATGTGGTGGAGAAAGAGGGAATACATCACCCCCGCCCCCCCCCCCCCCCCAATGTTTATCGAGGATGATGATGACCTGTGTCATCATCACCCAACTATAGAAGAATTATGAAATGACAATCATAACATGTACGATGTAGGCCCGGTCAGAAGCACCGCTCCGGGCGTTGCATGTGGGCACAGTGCCCTTTCTTTTCCCTTTAACTTCAGATAAGTACCCCCATATTTCTTTCGAATAAGTCCCAGTTCCATATTCTTTTCAGTGCCCATTTTGATAATTTCACCTCATTCCTCACCTTACCTTTGATAAATGCTCCTATTTCATCGAGAGCATTTTCCCCCTTTTAGTCCCTTTTATTCATTTTTTTTTGTTGTAATATATAGACACTGATTTAATTTGTCTACTTTATGTAAGAACATTTCCCCGTTCTTATAAATGTCCCTTTTCAGGTGTTATAAGTGCCCCTTTTCACCTGTGATGAACTGCCTTTTCTACCTTTTCTACACATTCATTTATTTTTCTAATAATTGAAGTTTCCTTTTCCCCATGATAAGTACCACGTTTCCCTTTTCCATATAACATGTGCCCCTAATCCAAAGTGACTTAGAGCCAGTATTCCCAAATGCTCGCTCGCTACGCTCGCTCGTATTAAATGTATAGCTTATTAAATAAATTTTCATTGTGAAATTTTGCAATTATAATGTAATTGCTATTGTTTGCTCGCTCGCTTCGCTCGCTCACTCAGTATTCAAATCATACTACAAAATTGCAAAGCATGATGCTAAAGTTGTATCTTGGATATGTAAAGAGAAAAACCTAGACATGTTTACACACCCTCACCCCACACACACACACTATACAGTGCGTCCCAGAAAAAACGAAACCCTAAAACAAAGGGTTATTGTGATCACACTATGTGCTCTATGACAATAATGATCTATTTTCCATAAACTTGTAGCATTATGCTTTTAAATGATACCTTGATGGCATCCATCCGTACATGCTTTACTGAGCAGCATCATTTTGAAAATGACATGTAAAAACTCAGTTGTGCCAGATTTGGGTAAAACCGTGAAAACGTTAGTATCACATGCGAACATGACGCAAGGGAAAGACCAGCTTTAAGAGATACGATACATGAAATTCCCCCAAGTGATGACATGCATTTAATCAGAAATTCATAAAGCACGGGTCAGTATCAATTTCCAGTGATGACAGGGGAGTACGCCCCCAAATTTCCAAAATCAATAAATATCCCTCAAAAAATGAAAAACTGCCCATCCTGTGATGGAAAAGGTACCCTTCCTGAGGTGGGATATTGCCATAATCTTGATTTTTTTTCTGCCTTATGTGCCTTTTCTACCTTGTATTTCCTTCTGATGACAATGGAAAGTGCCACTAACATTACTTTTATGAAAATATCACCTTTCTGTCCACTTTGTTCTTAAAATAAATTGCAGTTCTGAAAAAAATCTAAAAAATTACTTTTCATTTCGACTGCAGGTACCATTTCAATACAAAACATGCCCTTTCTTAACCCCCAATATCGACAAAACAATGGCCATCCTTTGTTTTGTGATGAGGGCATTATCCTCACCCTCATTATTGAAAGAAACAGATGAAAACAGTCTTCTCATAGGGTTTTAAAAGTCATGTTTCATTTGGGTCATGTTCGCATGTGATCCTAACGTTTTCACGGTTTTACCCAAATCTGGCACAACCGAGTTTTTACATGTCATTTTCAAAATGCTGCTGCTCGGTAAAGCATGTATGGATGGATGCCATCAAGGTATCATTTAAAAGCACAATACTTCTAGTTTATGGAAAATAGATAATTATTGTCATACAACACATAGTGTGGTCACAATAACCTTTTGTTTTAGGGTTTCGTTTTTTCTGGGACGCACTGTATATATATATATATATATATATATATTTATTTATATACGTATATGCGTATACACGTACACACACACACACACACCCACACACACACACACACACACACACACACATATATATATATATATATATATATATATATATATATATGGCCCTTGGGGGAAATCATACCCCCCCCCCCCCCAGGTATGAGGACCACCAAAAATAAGAGAATCTTGGATATGCCAATCTTAATAGGAATTCCTGGCATGCAATCTCATTTTAATAGAGCCTTTTCTGTCTTGACCTTTGACGAATTAAGGCCTATGAATAATGAAGAATCTTCTGGAAAGAAGTTATTTTTCCAGTTTTCTCTACGATTTTATGAACATAGAAATTTCTAGAAGAGAAATCATTATTCATATATGAAAAGTGAATGTACTCTATAACAGTGAAAGAATCTTCAATTACATATTAAATAATGCACATCCACTAGAGAAAGAACATTCTAGATCATTACATTATGTGTGATGTACTGTATGACAGTAACAATGTAATTACATGCTGTAACATGTTTACTATCCTGACCTTTGCATGAACTTCTTAGCAAGAGTGAAACATTGCAATGAGTCTATAAATAGATCATTGGAATCCCCTTCTTTTGTTTGTTACAACTAGAACTATGTGGAACTTACAAGAGAGTTCCAAACCTTCATGAATGTTGTAGAAGAAGGTACAAAATTCTAATCAAGGGTTGAGATTGTACTATATAAGCTGGGAGCCTCCACAGAAATTTCAGAATTTATACCTTGACTACATCGTGGAGCATATATTGCGTAAATTCTGAGTTAACACCATCTGATATTGATCGTATTGATATCAAGCTGTGGAGATCGTCTCAGTGGACCTTATCTTGGACTTAACCTCGGACATCATTCTTGACATCGTATTCGACATCGTATTCGACATCGTCATCGGCGTCGTCGTCGACATCGATGACTTCCTGAATTATCTTGGACATTCTTCGGCTGAATCATCTGGAATCTTCTTTTACCAGTTGGACACCATACCATTTGGATTATTATTGTGGATTAATTAGGAGCCAACTTACTCTACACTTCAAGAACATTCTGGACTCATACCTTGCATTCATATTCTGTGGATTAGGAGTTAACCAGCTAAGAAAT
Organism: Heliocidaris tuberculata; assembly: GCA_025618425.1. NCBI lineage: Eukaryota > Metazoa > Echinodermata > Echinoidea > Camarodonta > Echinometridae > Heliocidaris > Heliocidaris tuberculata. The sequence goes on from CM046849.1 coordinate 21,387,263, forward strand.
TGTAAGTCTTTGCTAGATTAAGTACATGCAATGTAGTTGTAATTAAAATTTGTAACTCTTTTATATCATGCTATATTGAACGCTTGCAAATATGAAAGAGAAACCGCATATCATCTAAAATATGATATCTTTTGTTCGATTCTTATCTTTTGAGGATTTTGGATCGTAACAGTCTATAGGCCTAATCCCTATAATTTGCATAAATCGTGGTATCTAATGAAATATTCTGATTTAGAAAAATATAGTTGGCATTTTATTACTATTTTGCCTTTCTCGACATTCACGTCAGATATCGCAGTGTTTGCTCATATAGAGCTTAATATCGGGGTACATGTTTGGACCACGCCCACCCCCCCCCCCCCATCGCATAAATATTAATAGAAATTTCACAGCAAATAACTGACAAAAATACAAACATATCTCCTAGCTCGATCCCCTCCCAACTCTCTCCATCTCTTCCCTGGTGCAGTTAGAGTTGATTCTTATCTGTTTTGGGACATAAGTTTGTATTTGAAGGGACAATATGAAGATTATGCCCTTTACGGCTTTACCAAAAGCGATGTACAGAAAAAGAAAAAAAATAAAGAAAATAGGAAATACAAACATCTTGATAAAGACTATAATCTTTCCCTCTCGGCCGATCGACATGTACCACAATATCTACGCGTGCTTTATTTCGGGACTGAGCACTCTTCGTATTTATACTCTTTGGTCATGACCGGTCATGACACATAAAATTACGCACGTTGCACGTAGACCATCGAGATCAGCGCGATGACGTAGACCTGTATGGACCAATTGCGTGAATTTGTGGGCAGAGTAAATTCGTGGCCGTGAGAATATAATATGATCATGTACGGATCAGCGCGCACGCACGCATGCATTCGAAAAAGGTGAACGATTGAAACGACCATAAACTGGTATCCCCGATGTTTGCTGAACCGCAAAGGGGATTAGTCTAATAGTAAGACCGGCTCGGTAATGTATTCAAATTTTATACATACTTTTCAAACAAAGGTTGATCTTGACAACCTGAAAGCTTGCCGGAGCTTGCCGGATATAGCAACAAGTAATGTAAGGCATACTGGATTCCAAGCATTGAGGTTAATTTATAAAAAGGAGATTAATGGAATAGCTCGTCAATAGGTGCTCAGAGAAGAAATGCGCAAAAATTTGAATACATATTGCAGAAGCGGTCTAATATGGATTTTTTTTTTTGGGGGGGTGCATTGTGTATGACTGTTTCATCATCACATTATCATCATCATCATCATTATCATCATCATTATCATCATCCTTATCATTATCATCATTATCATCTATAGTCTAGCCTTTGCTGCTACTCTTTTAATATTCTTCGTGCAGTATGCTTGTCGAGTGATTTGGAGAGAGAAATGAGGGATATGATTAATGATACAATAGAATACACTTCAGAAAATAAAAGAGTTGAGAAAATCGGTTACACACATTTATACAATAGTGCGAAATAAGGCAGCCCCCCTTCTCTCTCTCTCTTCTCTTCTCTCTTAAGTTTCTCTCTCTCTCACTCTCTCGTTCACATTATTGGTACAACTCTATATTTTTATCTTTCTCTTTCTTCTTAAACCCCTAGAAAAAGATAAAGTGTAGCATGTAAGCATTTTTGAAGAAAAATGCAGATTTTCTACAAGTTTTTTAAAAATATTTTGATCATAGAAAACAAGATCAACAGAATGTATAGGACTAAAAGTAAACTTATTTTCATTTTACAACAGTTTCAACCCTTGAAGGTAAAGTGACCCCTTTTCTGTGTTTTAGTACATGATTATCTTTTGATTCATAATGCTAAACATTAAACATTTTGACGTATGGCAGCAGCAAAAATCAGTGCACAATTTGAGGTCATATCTATTGCAATATTATTGTAATATTATGAACCCTTTTTCTTTTTCGGAATCATGAACCCTGTTTCGTTATCGGAATTATGAACCCTTTTTCATTTTCGGAATTACGAACCTTCGGAATAACGAATTTTCGGATAAATGACTCAAATTTTCGGAATTGTGAACCCTGTCTGGGCAACATCGATTACTGCACAGCAAGCATCTGATCTAGAGCGCATTCAGAAGAGGGCCTGTTGTATAATCCTAGACCTTAGGAGATGATACCTTTCCTACCATTCAGCCCTTGAGGCATTAAGGCCACCGCACACCTTGTGATCCGATTTGTGAAATAAATCGCTATTGCATTAAATATTGGCATTTTAACAAATGAAATTCTACCCTATATTCAGGTTCTGAAAAGTAATACGAATACTAAACATAGGGTTTTGGTGAGCTGTCAGCTTTCTACAGGGAACAAGGGCAAAATTAGTTTCAAATCGTAGGCAGTCGTACGATTTCTGACCTCATTACGACTCGGAGCCGATTTGGCCATTTCACAGATTACAAAACTCGGCAAAGGCCGTATTATCGAGTTTACTATCTGTATGACTATTCAGACCCTCAATCAAAATCATTTTTCGCTTTTAAATGGTTTGTCAAATGATATTACATTTTCTTCTGAAATCGGATCGCAGACCGATCGTGAGGTGTGCGGTTGCTTTTAGGCATCCCCTCTCTCCAAACAAGTAGAGATAGTGTTTTTTCATCCTTTTCTCGTCGCCTTTAATTTAACTTAGTTAATTTCTTTGTTATTTTTCTCACCGTTAAGATAAAAGGCTCAGGCAGTGTAGGACAGAAATATGATCATAAAAGAACATGGATAAATTTTTAAAATTATTTATTTATTCTCCACATATAGGAAGGAAACACCCATTTCAGCTGCAAGCTGTTCTTCTAAGGTGTCCGTCAGTAGATTATACATTAAGTTGAGTAGGCCTAACAGAATAATTATATATTTTTGTTCAGATATTGACTTTCTCATTTATTTATTTTTTTTCTTCTTAGTTACATACATGTAATTTGGTTGTCTCTATTGAAAATTAAAGTCTTTGTCCTTGTATATATACACTGACGTTTATCGAAATGAAGGCAGTGTGACTAGCTTTAAAAATGGAATTATGCTAGGGAGCAGCGCAAAATTCTGCTAAATCAAAAACGAATCTGCCCCCCCCCCAAGAAGGTTTTTAAGCACTTTTGGGGTGTATTTACTAAAATAAAAAAAATAATAAAAAAACAACAACAAATATTTGTATACCCTGATTGAATAACATGGGAGGAATGTTTCTTTAAACCGTACGGTTGTGTCCTCCATAGCATGCAGTGACCATGCATAATCTTCTCCCTGATCTGAAAAACCCATAAAAGGAAGTTAAAAGATGATCGCAATTTGTCATTATTTCGTTGGCCTTTTTCTGAGGCTGCTCTTTACACATTCTTCTAAAAAAATCTCGCCTTACCCCAGTGATTATTTCTGCTTGTTTGGCTATTTTTTTAAAAATAGTTTTGTTGAATCCTCCTTTCTACAAGTTCATGCAAAAACAAAAACAAACAAAAAAACATGCAAAAAATAACACAACATTGATTTATGAGAAGAAATGCATACTTTCACATATCCAAACTCAATTATGTTCACCTTCAATTCATTTGGTTTTGCCTTCAGTTTCTTGATATTAGTGTGGACTTGGCCTTTAATTACCCTATATAAACTGATCAAAGGAATGATACATGTAAGTGTATAAACATGTCATTGAAGAAAGAATTAGAAAGATACAAGATGAATGCGACTGCGTCTCCTGTATGCCTCTGCCTAAATTCAGTTGATGGCGATAATAATGTTCATGAAATATTGTGGTAACCACAAAGCCTCTAATTACATGTTTATTGACCCAGGGGCGGATCCAGGATTTGTAAAGAAGGGGGGGGGGCACACAAATGCAGGGCTGTCAACTTTAGGGGGAACTGCTTGGAGGGAGAATCATATTTTTTTCTTCTCGCCAGCCTTCGAAAAGTCGCTCGGGGGGGGGGGGGGGGGGTTATCAGATTTTTATGGGGTCCATTTTTCCTTCATAATTATATCTGACAAGCAAAAAAAAAAAAAAAAAAAAAAAAGGTTCTCAGTTCTAAAAGGGGGGGGGGGGGGGGCACAATCCAAAAAAAAAAATAGGGGGAGCGCAATGCATACTTTCTTGCAAGGGGGGGGGGGGGGGCACGGGCCGGAATTGCTCCCCTAAATCCACCGCTATATTGACCTCTTTGCTATTTGACTTTTTCACCTTATAAGTCTGATCACTAACTTTATCTCCTCCTAGTCATGAATACAAAATACATTTAGTGAGACATGGTGATAACAAAGCTAAAAAACCCCATCACTTTCACATTATAATGACCTCTATGACCTTTGACCTACGGGAACAAAAATCTCATCAGTTTGTCTCAATACTAGTTCGACGTTTGAAATTAATTTGCTCAAATTGTTCAAAGTGTTAACAGGACAAACACCTGATATTGCAAGGTAAATGACCACCATGACCTTTGACCTACATTCTCCAAAATCTAATCAAAATCGTCTTCCTATGGTGATACATACTGCTACCAAGTTTCATAGATCAAATGCATGGTTCTTGAGATATCGCGTTAATAAGGCCAAAACCTGTAATTTCAGAATTGACCTCTATGACCTTTGACCTACGTACCCCAAAATCTAATCAAATCGTCGGGGTTGCGGAGTCTGCTCGCTGTTCATAAGGACCGCTATTTATAAAGGACTGCTATTCATTTAGTCACGTGTTATGGATAGCGGTCATTATGACCAGCGGTCCTTATGAATAGTGAGATAATTTGCATATGGTTCGCTCGCTATTGTTTGTTTGATTGAGTTTAAAGGCGCTTCTGATTCAGTAAAAATATTTGCGCCTTAAAAGGACCGCTATTTATAAAGGATCGCTCATTCATTTAGTCACGTGTTACGGATAGCGGTCCTTATGAAAAGCGGTCATTATGACTAGCAGTCCTTATGACTAGCGAGGTTACCCCAAATCGTCGACCTATGGTGATACGTACTATCACCAAGTTTGAAATTCATACCTCAAATGGTTCTTGAATTATAGCAAGAACGAGGCTAACACCTGCAATTTCAGAAATTTACATCTGTGACCTTTGACCATTGACCTACGTACCCCAAAATCTAATCAGATCGTCTTCCTATGGTGATACATACTTGCACCAAGTGTGAAGTTCATACCTCATGACTGTGGTTCTTGATTTATCGCGAGAACGAGAAAGCGGGACGGACGCCGACGGACGGACGGACAGACGGACGGAAATAAAACTGTCAGGATTACTATACTTTTGGATTGACATTTTTAAAAACACTTTACCAACTCTAAAGTGTAAAGGTGCAAAAACTTGTGGGATACTGTTAAAGTCCAAGTTCAGCGCTCAAAGTTAACTTGTTAAAGTTTTGTAAAGTCATCAGCGGTTCAAATCACACTGTTAAAACATGTATTAAAAAAATACGGATTAAAAAATTGTTGATTAAAAATCGCTCAACATTGGTTATAAAATGAGTGTTGCTTAAAAATAACTTTTAATCTTGCGTGGGTTAAAAATATTGTTGATTAAAATTATTGCTTTTAATCTTGTTGGTTACTTTGTAACCAACATTGATTAAAAACAGTGTTCTCGGCTTTCCCGCCAAAATGATAGAGCTAACTGTCGAGACACTTTATCTTTTTGTTGGTTAAACTTTGATCAAAGTTGATTAAAATACCGATCGCGTGACTTAACAGCGCGCATGGATATGGATTTGGAACAAATTTGCTGCGCGCATATATATCTCTATCGCAGAAATTGTTTGCGATAAAAATCGAAGGTGTTGTCATTCAAGTCGCTGAATGATTGGGGACTTTCAAAGAGCTTGTCAGCGTGTTTGAAGGTGAGAAACTCTTTTCATATCTGTGATTGATGTCTAGCTTAATCTTGGGAAGAAATAGATCTATAGTGTGATCTTTCTTTCTAATTAAAACGGCTTGGGAGCTAGTTCGACCTGCTTGATCTGGACTAGACCTGGCTAAGCCAGGCCCACTGGTAGATCTACTGACTACGCCTACGGTAGCTAGGAGGCGACGCCGGCGGTATGGCGGTGTGTTCACCTTCGCGGATGTCCATATTTCGCGGACAGGTCAATACGACAAAAACTGAAACTAGAACTAGAACTTGAAAAAAAAGATATAGCATCAATGTAGGCGTAGGTGTAGTCTACGGCCGGTGGGCCTTGCATAGTCAGGTCTAGTCCAGGTCTGAGCAGGTCGAACTTCCCAAACCGCTTAACTTAGAAAGCAAGATCACACAGTAGATCTATTTCTTTATAAGATTAAGCTAGACAACAATCACAGATATGAAAAGAGTTTCTCACTTACCAAATGAGGCTAACCAACAAATGGTTAAACATTTAACCAACAATTTAAGTTTAATCAACACCAATTTAACCAATGTTGAGCAAAATACGATTAATCAACAAATGGTTAAACATTTAACCAACAAAATAAAACTAACCAACAAATGGTTAAACATTTAACCAACAATATGTTTAAGTTTAATCAACACCGATTTAACCAACGTTGAGCGAAATGCGATTAACCAACAAATGATTAAAACTTTTAATCAACCGCAGGTTAAACTTTAATCAACAGGCCGTTGATTAAAGTTTTAACCTACAAATGTGTGGTTCACCTGGTAATCCTCGGTTGATTAAAATTTTAACCAACAAGATTAAAAATTTTAATCAACGTTCTAACAGTGCATAGACAACTTAAATAGTATAGACGAAAAGGAAGCACGCGCGGATTTCTCATTTGCTACAGCGTCAGATATGATTATTTACGTCTGGGGACCGACCTTTAAAGGGGGTACCCAATGCTGAAACAATGTTAGTTCATTTAAAAGATCATGATTTTATTAGAAGAAAATAATCTGCCTTAAGTTTTTTTTAAATTCGTGTTGCCAGAAAAATCCCCGAAATATGGTAAGACTTCAGGATATTTTGGCCCCTCAGCTGTGTCCCAATTTCAGCTAGGTAACCACAATGACGTCAAAGTGGTTACCTTGTCGCGCAATTATAGCAAAATGCGCGCAAGGTGTAATGCATTTTGTACAGTCTAGCGCGCAACACATCTGCAATACGCGAACCTGGGTAACCACTTTGACGTCATTGTGGTTACCTAGCTGAAATTGGGACACAGCTGAGGGGCCAAAATATCCTGAAATCTTACCATATTTCGGGGATTTTCTGGCAACACGAATTTAAAAAAAAAATTAAGGCAGATGATTTTCTTCTAATAAAATCATGATCTTTTAAATGAACTAACATTGTTTCAGCATTGGGTACCCCCTTTAACGTCACCTTCCGAAAGACGTGACTCAGTCTTGAACCTGGGTCCGCTGAATCAGTTTATAACTTCCACTGTTAGCTTGACTACAGGCGCACCCCACAACGCCTATAGTTGTGGCGTGAGATGATGATATGACGATGAGAAAGGCAACGATGTGAGATAGTGATAGAGATGGGAAGAAAAAGGGGAAAAGAAAGTCTCCAATATCTACCCCCCCCCCCGTGCCGCATGAGTTAGTGATTATTTTTGAGAGAGAGAGAGAGAGAGAGAGAGAGAGAGAGAGAGTGAGAGTGAGAGAGAGAGAGAGAGAGAGAGAGAGAGTGAGAGTGAGAGAGAGAGAGAGCTGGTAAGTTTGGCCCGGGGGGGGGGGGGGGGGTTAATTCCAAGTTTGATAAAAAATATTCAACAACAAAAAAGAATAATATATATATATGTTTTTTAATTACTATCAGAAGTTCCCACATAGGGATTCGTTTGTAACGGTTTCTTGCGATACAGCTTGGCCAAGTTTGATTTCATATATTTTTTTTTCTCAACAGTGAATTGAGGTACGGCACGTATCTTCTCACTGTTTCTCATTTCAATTATATTGTTGATTATCATAATTAGATTAAAAATGGAAGGCACTGATTCGCCAATGCTGGTGAGTCGTCAAAATCCATATCATGAATATATTAACACACATGAATAAATTAAGTGTACGTGACCTCTCTCAATCACAGAACTCCTAAAGACATCTTTAGGAGTTCTGTGCTCTCAATGCGCATGCTCGACGCCGACCCGGGTTTTTGTTTCTGTTGCGTGAAGAACAAGTACGGGTGTTGGGAGCATCTTAAGAAATGAATAATTCATAGTATGTTAATGTGGGCTGCAGGCGCGTACAAATTGTGTTCAAATGTCTCTGACAAAATGGTGGAGCTTTAGGGGCCTGGTTCAAATATAATTGGTGAGCCGGGGGAACAATCATTTGAAAATAATCTTGATTACTTTTCAGTGGTAAAATAGAAAGATTTTTTTTTTTTTTTTTTTTTTTTTACTATCCCCATGAAATGCAATGAGTATTCATATACACTTTCATTCCATATTATATATAACTTAATGCCATCCCCTTTTCGCTTTTTTTTTGTTTTTCCACATCTTGTTTTTCCTCTCCTCTTTCTTTATGTATTTCTTTGTGCTTCCTTTAATCTTTCCTCCTCCCCTTCCTCATGTATTTCTTTGTGTTTTTCATTTGATCTATCCCATTCTCTTTCCTTATGTATTTCTTTGATTTTCCTTTTCTTCTATCTTTTCCTGTCCTGGTTGTGAGTGTGCACTTGAAAAGGAAAGGTACGAGGATAGATTAAATGAAAGAAAGAAGTCGTTTGGTACAGATGATGGCTGCACAAGAAGGCATTTTGCTGACTATTATGTTTGAGTTCGATGCCCACAGGCCAGTTTCTTTATATACTTTTTGTAGCGCCCACTCGCGGTAAATTTACAATAACTCTGCATATCGAAAAACTCTTATTTTTCTGTCTTTCGAAAAACCCTGTTTATCAATTGATAAACAGAGTTTTTCGCCGATAAACTTAGTTTATCATCGAAAAACCCTGTTTATCCTTTGATAAACAGAGATTTGTGTGTGTGTGTGTGTGTTTTTTTTTCTTTTTGTGTGTGTGAAACGATGCAAATTTCAGACTTGACAAGAATTGGCATTTGTTTTGACTGGTATCAACAAAGTTGAGAACCGTTTGAAATTGGCAGTTGGAAAAAGTCTCCTCAATTAAATATTTCAAAATATTTTAAGGAAAATGTCATACCTGTGGTTAGCTTAGGATCTCTTCTACCAAATGACACTAAAATGTCTCACAACATTTTACGCTTGAGTGAACAAAAGCCACTTTTGTGAAAGGGTGCAAAATCCATTATTGACAAATGTTTGTCATTTGTTCTGGCTTGTATGAGCCAAGTTGAGAGTCATGAAAAGACTTCGATTTTTTATATTCTGATGATTATTGAAAAACTATTTATGAAAGAACATACTTTTTAATGTATTTCCTGATATATCCCATCAAAACTTTATGGTTGAGTGAGCAAGCCAGATAAAATTAAAAGACTCACCAAAAGTAACATTTTGAAACACTCAGCAAAGTAGTTAATTGCTCACTCAAGCATAAAATGCTGATGGGATGTGTAAGGATATACAGAGAACATAGCCTGTAACAGTTATTTCATGCATTGTCTTTTATTGATCAGAATATGGACATTTCTAAGCCTTTACATGACTCTCAGCTCGGCTGAAACCAGCCAGAGCCAATATAAATTCTTGTCAAGAGTGGATTTTCCATCCTTTCACAAAATTGGCTTTTGCTCACTCAAGGGTAAAATATTGTGAGATATTTTGGTGTCATTTGATAGAAGAGACCCTAGGCTATCTACAGATATGAAAATTTCCTAAATATATTTTGAAACATTTATTTGGGGAGAATTTTTCCAACTGTTCACTTTTTCTGGGACGCACTGTATAGACCACTGTATAGACCTATATAATATATATAATTTATCTAACTTTAGATACAACTGAATTGGTTTTATGCTGATTTGATGTTAATTATACTTGTCGGACATGCCGTTGTTGCGGTGTCAGATTTGTTGCAGTTGTAGTGACGATGCTCATGGAGAAGGAGATGAGATAGTGCAACATGCTCATGAATTTCTCACTACCGGAGACAAATTTAAGACCAAAATAGGACTTCTAGCATTGTCTCTTATGTATTAACACGAATTTCTGACTGCAATTTTTTCAGTTGGGTGATCTGTCAAAAGACAGCGTTCTATAATATCTTAGAAATTATTTCATATTACTCTTTAATTGATCTGTAATCTTCAGACTGTAATTCCCTTTGTATTTTTACTGGTATAATGCCTTTTGTATATCTTTTGTCAGAAGGAAACATACGAAACAGGGATGTTTTTAAGCCCGACTGAAGCTTTTAGCAAATGGATGTGTAAAAAGCAATACTGTATTCTTTAAATAACAATTGTTAGAACGCATTTCTGTAATATTTCTAGATGTAGGCTACATTCCAAAAAGTAAACTGAGGTGTCCAATGGACATTTCTGCCATGTGACGGAAAATACTGCAGTATTTAAAGAAATTCATGAGTAAAAACCAAATGGGTGCCATAGCATCCTAGTTCCTACATATGTCACCTACCTGTATAAGGGATCAATAAAAGGTTATTACCCACACTATTGTTGATAAACGGTATGAAGATGAGCAAGTTTTTTTTTCTATTTCCATGCTATTTCAAGTGCCACTCCGTTCTGACGTCACTATCACAATTCTTATATAACGCATGAAACTATTCACTGCCACCGCTTTATCATAAAATCGTTAACATCTTTTAATGAGATAACAAGAACTTCAACCTTTATGGTAGACTGAATCAAATTGTATTTCATTATGTTTCATTCAGTGAAAAGAAAAATGTTTCTTGGTTTATCTGCGCCATTTTAAAGTTTGAGTTAATACAAATTGTCACTGAGGATGGTGAGAGAAAGTTTATGAATTTTGACATTTTGGATATATTTTTACACTTGCCCTTGTGAAGTCTTTCATTACTTGGTCGTATTCAGTGGTGCAGACTATTGGGGTAAAAGAGCAGCAGGGGCGGCGCTACAGGGGGGGGGGCAGAGGGGGCGACCGCCCCCTATGATTTTTCAAGTAGTGAAAAAAGAAAAAAAAAAGAAAAAAGAAGAAAAGGAGGAAGAAAAGGGAAGAAAGAAGAAAGAGGAGTATTAAAAAGAGAGGTCTTAAACATATAACTCTATATTACCCCTGTTATTAATGGAGAAAAAATATGACGTCATCTTTAGGTCGTCTTGCCCCTCCTATCAAAATACCCTGGCGCCGCCCCTGAAGAGCAGTGATGGTCTGCTGCAGCGAGTAGCGTGTCAATTTCACAAGAATACAGCTATATCCGTTCACAAACCACCGTGATATTTTATGTTAGCGATAGAGTTACATTCAGTACAATGTCGTTTTGTACTTAGAGCAAAGCCTGTTACATTCAGAAGTTTGTTGATCTAGATGAGAGTTTATAATAGTTATTTACACCATTTCATTATTGATCCAGATGACCAGGTATAATGAATAAAAAATGTGTCGCTTTTAACTATGGATGAAACACAGGGTTAATTAATGCAAATAACCCACGCTTTACAAATATTTATGAGTCGAGAAGAGAGAACAGAATTAAAGGCATGCTTCCATGATTGGCCATTGTCTAACAGAATGCTTTCTATCATAGTATTCGTGTTTCTTGTATTGAGCAAGATACTTGGTCTAAATAAACGTATAACTGAAAAGCAGTCAGGGCATCGAACTAACTTTCCGCCTAAAAAAGGTGCTATGAGCCGTTACCTTTCTCTCATATTTGCTCAAAGGTCAAAGTTTTCGTGCTTCGCGCGGGAGCGGGAAACTGCCCTCTCCCTGCACCCCCCCCCCCCCCCCGGGGAGCAGCACGCGAAGCGTGCTTACTACGCGTGCTCATCAGTAATTTCGCACGCTTTGCGTGTTCACAACCGCCCCCCCCAAAAAAAAAAAAATAAAAATAAATAAATAAGTAATAAATAATAATTTTAAAAAAATTAATTAATTAATAAAAAAATAAATAAAATAAATAATTAAATCCTGGCTACGTGGTTGCCCAACACAAGCTTTGCTTTCTATTTTTCTGATATATTTTTACTGTACTCATTACTACATTTACCATAATGTATCAATCACAAGAAGGAAATAAATGAATTTTAGTCAATCAGTCGAAGTACGATAAGCCAGTTCATAATTACAGTATGCGCATAATTTATATGCAGATAAAGGTCACTGGCATATAAGCTATAACAATTGCATAAACAAAACTGAGAGTGAAACACAAAAGTGAGTTTAAATTACAATACGAACACGAGTGACATATAGGGTGAGCCCAGCCATTGAGTAGGGATGGGGAGGGGGGGGGGGGTACTTATTACTGGCAGGATGTGAAATGCAATGCGAGAGAGCAAGGCGACCGTGCGCGTGTGCGTGTGAGGATGTTGAAAGTCTCTTTACATCTCCTTTTTCCGTTCCATCTTTGCCCCCTTTCCCCTTTAATATTTTTCTCTTTTTTTCTTCTTTATTTTTGTGATTGATAGGGTGGGAGGGGCGCGTGCCCTGGTGCCCCCTGTACACCTACGCCCCTGCAATCATATAAAATGGCTTTTGATGTGAGAGGATACAGTGAGAATGAATCAATAAGATGATGAAGTAATGTATGCACGTGATGTAGAACTAACATGAGTCACTGAGAAAGGAAACAGACGGATTTAGTCGAAGGACGGCCAAGAGTTTAAAGGGAGTGATGGTCTTCAGGGGAGCGTTTCATCAAGTGTTTTGTCAGTGATTTTTACCGGCAACTGTTATAAGCTACTGAAATCCTTGCATCTGATTGGCTGAGAGCAAAATTGTCGGTAAAAATCACTGAAAAAACATTTGATGAAACGCTCCCCTGAAGGTTCTACTCTTTCAGTGCAAAGGAGTGGAAATCCAATAGCTTTAGGAGTCATATTTTGAGTAGAGCTAATGTCGAGGTCTAGATATGTCACCGGACTGTGGATCACATGGTTTGCGATTCGAGTCCCGCCACGGCACTAACGTCCTTTGGCATGTTTGGCTAGACATGAATGGGTACCTGTGGGGATTGCCGAAAGCCAATGAGATTGTTTTTTGCTATTGCCCTACATGCATGCATGTGAACGCTGCAAAAATATGTAGTGATACTCCCTAATGAGTTGAGATGGTGTGCACTTGTGTGCGGGCTTGAAATCCAATGGCCAGGGGTGTATAAAGCGCACTGAAGTATGATGGGGACCCCTATGTCTGCGCACCAAAGATTTGACCTGAAAATGAACAAAAATTTCCTTGATATACCTCTAAAGCTTAATTTGATATTATTCCTGATATTCTAAAGAGTAAGTTTGCAAAAAATCTTATCAAAATTAGAGCAAGAACAATGCCTGTTTCACAAGAAACGGCGGCCGAGTCATTTCAACAATGAAAACAAAAATTAAAAAAATGTTGCCCATGTCTGCGCCCTCATTCATTTTACACGCAGTTCGGTAGTTTTGACGTGAAAACAATATTTTGAGGCTTGTAAATAAAATGTATGAAATAAGACTCTTTTTCAATATTTTGACTCGTTTTTTGCATGAATTCCTATCGCTACATGATAAAGATGAAAAGTTTCTGTTCGTTGCGTGTCTTGTTTTATCAAAATTTACGCGTGTGCGCAGACACATACAGACATGGGCACTGCGCAGACTTGTGCACTCTATATTTACGTATTATGAATGTATAACATATTATTAATATCGTCTTATTGGATTTAAAACCGCTCCGAATCATAGTCGAACCAACTATAATGTAGTGGTTTCATGACTATTTTGAGAGTGGATTTCACTATTTTGAGCGTGGATTCCTCTCCAAACAAAGTGATCCCTAATACGACTATTGATCCCCAATGAAAAGTCGATTTTCTGATTTAAGACATAATTATATGCGCCAGGGACAATGGCTCAGCGGTCAATATCTCACACTAACCCGAATTCCCAACTTCAAGCCTGGACCAACACTATACCTCATCCTAACCCTAACCTAAAATCAATTAGCCTTCCAAAGAGGCCGAATGATAGTAGTAGCAGTAGTATTAGTAATAATAATAGTAACAATGATGATAATGATAATGATAATAATGATAAAAAACAACAACAGTAATAATAATAACAGGAATGGTTACAACAACACTGACAGTAACAATAACAATAACAATAAAAATGATAATAATAAAGATTATAATAATAATGATGATAATAATGATAATGATAATAATGACAATATAAATAATAGTAATAATTATAATAATAATAACGATGATGAATTTAATGAAAATAATAACAATAACTGTTTCTTATAGTTAAAAGTGCCTTTCCATTTATACAACGCAACCTTTTCTCTCTATCTCTGTCTCTCTCTTTCTCCTTTCTTTTGTCTTTTTAAATCGACTCTAAAATTTATGAGAATAAACGTAAATGTAAACTCTTTATCTTTTTTTGAAGAGTACTTCCATTATGGCAAGTTTATTGCAACAAGTGAATTTACAAATAATAATCAAACATATACATTTCATTCCTTATTGGATTAATCCCGTCATATGTGATTCTTTGTCAGATATACATGTAATGCACCCTCACTGCCTCGTTATAAACCCAAATTAAATCATTTATATAGTATATACGAAAACAAGCAATTATTCTGAACAACGAGCTTTGATGTATCATGCCCATGGTGATATGCGTAATAAAGCATGTTTTATTTGTTTTTGTTTTGTTTTGTTTTGTTTTGTTTGTTGTTTCGTTTGTTTTGTTTTGTTCTTTTGTTTTTTGTTTATTTTTGTTTGTTTGTTTGGAGGTGGTGGTGGGAGCCTGTTTCAACGCCCCTCCTTGTTGGAATGCCCATGAGAAAAATCAATACTACCTGCAGTGCATGGGTCTACGTCAGACAGCCCCCCGCGTACATCCCCCCCCCCAAAAAAAAAAAAAAAAAAAAAAAAATCTGAATACCCTAATGAAATGATTTATTTTACGAATGACAAGGATAGCAATAACAAAATATCAAGACCAAAGCACTTATGAACTATTAACACAAAGGTAACTGCACTTTTAGTAGATCTTAAAGGCCAAGGGTCACAATGGAAGGGAAATAACAAGGAGCTTCAAAGCTCCTTCGTAATACAATGCGATCGTGATCACTTTGAGAAAAATACAGACTATTTCCATAATTGAAATCCATTATAGCTTTGTACGGGGAATAAAAATAACAACAACAACAAAAAAGATAATCAACCACAACCGGGGATATAGATTATTCTCGACAACCCATTCGCTTATCACTTAACTTGAGAAAGTAAACAAGGTTTGAGCATTCCAAGGTTATCTATCCTGTAATGATACTGTGTGTTTTTTTTTATAGTGAAAGGTAGCTCACATTGATAAACAAATGGTTATGCACGATGCACCTATATTTCCTTTAAAATGTTTCTCAAAGTTTAAAGATCAATATTGTGATACAGATAGCTCACTGACTGTATACGTTTGATAATCACAGCGATATGGTGTGAAATAGGAACAGAGGTGTAGCAGGGGTCCAGTCAATAGGGGGCACTGATCTTATTAGGTTGATGCAAGAGAGTAATGCCACATAATGGGGAGGGGGTGGGAGGATCGAATCACTTGTTATGTTCATTTTTCTCTTCTCCCTTTCTTAACTTCTGTCACCACCTATCGTTATTCGAT
Organism: Heliocidaris tuberculata; assembly: GCA_025618425.1. Classification (NCBI taxonomy): domain Eukaryota; kingdom Metazoa; phylum Echinodermata; class Echinoidea; order Camarodonta; family Echinometridae; genus Heliocidaris; species Heliocidaris tuberculata. The sequence goes on from CM046849.1 coordinate 21,402,948, forward strand.
TAGAGCAGAGCCATCCATACACAGAGTTTGGCCATCTCGGTTTCAGTTGGGCAAAACATATAGCTGTAGGACTTTGTCGCATCAGGAAAATCCCTGGTTGCATGCTCCCCTAACAAATGAGCAACATTCGCCAAATTGTTATACTGGAGCCGAGTAAGTGTTGTCCAAACTACATGTATGTGTATAGATTGCTCTGGATTTATTTTAGACCGGGGGCACGCCACGTGCACCCCTCGTGCCCCCCTATAGTTACGCCAATGATGTGGGGGAAACCTCTGAGACAATCACATCCGGTTTTCATTACACTGCCCCCTCCTTCCCCCCATTCCTCTGTGACCATTAAGGCTCTTCGTCTCAGCATGAAGCTACATGGCCTCAGTCACGGTATACGTTGTTCGTGCACTCGCTGTACGGTATATGACAGTTTGCCTACTGTACCATACTTGACAAAAAAAAAATTTAAAAAAATGATCATGTGTAATAATTGGTCATCATCCCTCTCATGTGACTGCATGCTTAGACGACAAACTCTTTTTCACTAAGGAACATAATGGTGTTAAAGTGATTGATTAACTTTGTGAAAAATTGTAAAATCAGCTCAAATGCCAGTGAATTGTGTGCAGTCCTCTAACTACATATATAATTAAGGATATGTGAAAGTATGAGAGAAAATGGAACCCGTTTACTATCCTAAAAAAGAGAAATCGCGATCAATCGCTAGCGTAAGTCGCTCGGCTTCTTCGCTGCGCTGCAGTCACAAAAACCAAGCACCGGCGCTTGGCGATTTCAGAGCGGGTTTCCAGCCCGTACGGTATTCTGTGATAGAGCGAGGTATGCTAACCGTAAGAGTTCTTTAGGGTTCGGTGGTACTCTATCCCGACATCAATGTTCAATCGTAAATATCTTGATATATAAACGACCGATCAGCTTATAAAACTCAGGCGATTCCTGTCTGAGCTAAAGGTTTGCAATTATGATTACAGCATTAGCTGGAACAGTGATTTTTTTTTTTCAATCCTGGGCAAAGTTAATCACTGCTTCGGGTATACTGCAAGATGCTCTCAATGCAAGCACAACACAGTTCCACAACAAATGCAGACATGTATCACAAATAACATTTTGTGCTGCAAGTTTTCAATCATTATGCCTTTCTCAAAGTTATCCTCACACAAATATTCCTCCACGATATCTAACGCCAGTCTATAACGTCTACCTATGAACATAATGGTGTGGGGTTCTCTTAAGAAAGACACTGCTTCGGGTATACTGCAAGATGCTCTCAATGCAAGCACAACACAGTTCCACAACAAATGCAGACATATATGTATCACAAATAACATTTTGTGCTGCAAGTTTTCAATCATTATGCCTTTCTCAAAGTTATCCTCACACAAATATTCCTCCACGATATCTAACGCCA